>MDKF010020780.1:0-56159 GCA_026770625.1 Nicotiana glauca
TAAGGTTCATAGTGAAGAGTTAGTCCTAATAACGTGTACAAAGGATACCTTACATCACTCCTAAAGGTTTATAACATAATTCTATGAGTCGAGCATGCATTATATATATATGTATCTATTTTACTCTACCGAGCCGTGCTATAGACGGCCGGGTACGGCACCTACTGTGCAGCCACTGATCAGTTGGGTTTTACCGAGCTCCACATGGCCGGGTACGATCTACCGAGCCTTATGATGGCCGGGTATGTTTTTACCGAGCCTATTACGGCCGGATACGATATGATGATGATGATGCCTACAGAGGCGTATATTTTAAAAGCTTATGTATTTATACATATGTATCATGCATTTCATATCAGTAGCCCTCATATTTTATTATTGGTAGTCCATGATCCATGTCTACCATTTATATTGATCTCTTCAGCCCTAAAAGATAATAAAGAAGGTTAGATAAAATGTATGTTGGTGCTCGGCAAGTATGGTCGGGTGCTAGTCATGGCCCTCCAGTTTGTGTCGTGACAATTTCGAGGTCATCAGATCGAAGTAACCAGTTCTTTTCCTTGCTTAAAAAGAAGAATGATTTTGCGTGGACCCCGGAATGCCAGCAAGCCTTGGAAGAATTGAAGCGATACTTATCGATCCTACCTTTGCTTTACACCCCGATGGTAGATAAAAAACTTTACCTGTACTTGGTAGCATCCGAGATAGCGGTAAGTGGGGTACTAGTTCGAGAAGAGCAAGGTATGAAATTTCCTGTTTATTATGTAAGCCGAACTCTAGAAGATACCCTCACTTGGAAGAATTAGCACTTATTAACCTTGCATTAATAAGTGCATCTTGAAAGCTAAAACCACATTTTCAATGTCACCCCATATGCGTATTAACAGGTTACCCCCTTTGAAATCTTTTGCATAAGCCCGAGCTATCGGGCCAGTTGGCCAAATGGGTCATCGAACTTAGTGGGTATGATATCAAGTATCAACCCCGAACGGCCATCAAGTCACAAATCCTAGCTGACTTTGTGGCCAATTTTACGCCCACCCTCATACCTGAAGTGGAGAAAGAACTCCTGCTAAGATCTGGTACATCATCGGGGGTATAGATCCTTTTCACGGATGGTGCCTCGAAGGTGAAATGTTCTGAGCTTGGCATTGTCTTAAATCCACCTACGGGTGGCACCATTACACAATCTATCAAAACCTCTAGGTTGACTAATAATTAGGCTGCGTGTGAGGCCATGATTGCAGGGCTCAAACTAGCTAAGAGTTTGGGAGCTAAGAGTTTGGGAGTTGAAAAAGATGATATCGTCCCGGAGACTGTTATCCGATTATCGAGGTCTATGGTTGACGAGGGTCATGCCGAGATAAATTCAACAAGTTTGACTTGGGATTAGAGGAATAAGTATATCCATTATTTGAAAAATGGAAAACTCCCATCGGACCACAAAGAATTGAGGGCCCTACGAACCAAGGCTGCCAGGTTCGCATTAGATGAAGATGGAACATTATACAGGAGAACATTTGATGGGCCATTGGCCATATGTTTAGGATCAGGGGGACACCAATTATGTTCTACAAGAAGTCCACAAAGGTGCTTGTGGGAATCATTCCGGCGCCGAGTCTTTGATTCACAAAATTATTAGAGCTGGGTATTACTGGGACAACATGGAGAAATATACTAAGGAGTTTTTCAAAAAAATGTGACAAGTGGCAGCTGTTTGCACCAATAATCCATCAGCCTGGGGAACAACTCCACTCGCTCCAATCCTCGTGGCCTTTCATGAAATGGGGAATGGACATAGTCGACCCTCTACCAACAGCCCCAGTTAAAGCTAAGTTTATTTTGTTTATGACTGGTTATTTTTCTAAATGGGTAAAAACACAAGCCTTTGAGAAGGTCAGAGAAAAAGAAGTCATTGACTTCATCTAGTACCACATCACATGCCAGTTTAGGATACCTGCCGAGATTGTATGTGACAACGAAAAGTAGTTTGTCGGCAGCATGGTAATGGGGTTCCTCGAAGCACGTAAAATAAAGAGGAACTTATCAATACCATACCACCCAACTGGAAATGGAAAGGCCGAGTCCATAAACAAAATTGTCATTCAGAACCTAAAGAAAAGGTTGGACGATGCGAAGGGAAAATGGAGAGAAGTTCTACCCGAGGTCCTTTGGGCATATCGAGCAACATCGAAGTCTAGCATGGGGGCTACTCTGTTTTCTTTTGTATATGGCTCCGAGGCCCTTATCCCTATCGAGGTCGGAGAACCCAGGGCCAGGTTTCAACATGCATCGGAGGAATCAAATCATGAGGCTATGAATACTAGCCTCGAGCTATTAGACAAAAAATGAGAGGCAACACTTGTTCGGATTGCTGTGCAGGAGCAAAGAATCGAGATATATTACAGTAAAAGGACCAATCTTCGATACTTTGGAATCGGGGACATAGTTCTACGAAAAGTCACCCTTAATACTCGAGATCCAAATGAAGGGAAACTGGGCCCGAATTGGAAGGGACCGTACTGAGTCCTCGGAGTTGTCGGTAAAGGATCTTACATACTTAGCACAATGGAAGGCGAACAACTTCCAAACAATTGGAACGTATCACTACTCAAGCGATAATATTGCTAAGGTATAACTTTTTCTTTTTGCCATTTGAATTTGAAACTAACCCATTGCTGGTGTTCGATCGAAGCTATCGAAGGCACCTTTTTACATGAAAGCCTTAGGTTTTAAAGTATGCTTTACACTCTTTTTCCCTTTGATCGGATTTTATCCCAAATGGGTTTTACCAGCGAGGTTTTTAACGAGGCAACAACTATGTGCTACCTAAGTAGAACTAAATAGTATTCAAGGCTTCTTTCCAATCAACCTCGAATACTAGGGGGAATCACCCTCGGAGGTCATATTTTTTTAGGAAAATACTTCATTCCAAAGAGTGCCTCGACAGGAGAACTTTGTAATGGGCCAAACGGTTAAATGAACCGTGTCCATGTAGAATAGTCAAGCCCCAACGGCAAAACATGTACGCATGTATAAATTATTCAAAGAAGCATTCTATATCAAAAAACTTTATGTCTCAAATAAATCTACTATTATATGATCTCCATACTTATAATCCTACGGGAAACGGCTCAAGAGCCAAAACACAAATGCACCCCGAATACTCAGGGACTGTCATCGATTAGAGCATCTGACTCATCGAAAACTCAAACTTATAAGACCTCAAAGAGGCGTTCCCTTGATATAAAGGCCAAGGCCATCATACTCGGGGACTAACCTTTCGAACAAGTTTGAAAGGTTATCGGGAAACAAGTTCAAGAGACATACTCGAAGGCTACGACCATATTAAAGACTACGGTCATATAAAAAGACTACGGTGATATAAAAAGGATACGACTAAAATAATGCGGCTCAGAGACGTCGAATTTCCGCCATAAATCAAAGGCCTTCAAACAATTTGAAAAAAACTGATTAAATCAGGCTGCCCTCGGCAAAAGCAAAAGATAAAGGGCTTCGATTAAATCATCCCTCGAATAATTTAAAGGCTTCAATAACATTAGCCTTCGAAAAAAACCTCAAGAGGTAATTGATTATGTTTACACAAATAAATTACTAATAAAGTTCCAATACGGTGAACCTTTAAAAAACCCAACGGGTACAAAAAACACATGCTAAGACATAGATAAATTTTCACTAAGTCTTTTAGCCGAAAAGAGGGAAAAATTATAGCCATTTTAGAGGCCGAATTGGCCCAACATAAAAGAGCCTAAGGGCCAACCTAAAAGAGCCTAAGAGCTGATGTAAAATAGCCTAAGGGCCAAAACGTATAGGGTTCGAGACATTGCTCTCACTCAACCCGGACTCGAGAGTTCCACCATCCTGAGCTCGCGTCAAATCAACTTAAGCTTAGCTCGAGGATTAAAAAAAATCTTAAGAGGTTTTCTATTATAAAGATTGCCCATTGATCAATAAAAAATCCAAGGGTTTATTATATTCTGAGTTTAGGCCAATACTCGGACTGATCATTAAAGTTGTAACATCAAATTAAGACGAGACGGAATTATCGAAGATGAAGCAAAGAGATCCTTTTATATTTATAAGAGGTGATTTAAAGAGATATTTTACAATACCCACGAGGGGTCCTTGCACAAAAATACAAAAACAAAATAAAGAAACCTAAATATACTCTGGGGCCACATCTTCAGCAGCCGCATCTTCAGGAACCTCCTCCTCGGGGACTTCATCTTTGTCACCTCCACCCTCGAGCCACTAGATGAATCCTAGTCATCAGAAAGCAAAGTGGTAGCCTCTTCTTCCAATTCCTTTGCCTTTTCAATGTCAGCTAAGAGGTCAAAGTCGCGAGCGTGCACCTCCTCGAGGGTTTCTCTCTGGGACTGTTGCCTGGCGTGGTCGAATGCACATGATAGCTTAACTTCGGCCACAATAAAGATCTCATTTTCCCTGGTGTTAGCTGCTTCAGCGTCAGCTCGGTATGAATATATAAATGCCTTTGCATCAGATTTGGCCTTGGCAAGCTCAGCAGCAGATTTAGCTTCGAACTCCTCGATTATGTGGCTTCGAGCCAGGCTTTCCTCCTTTACACTCTAAAGCTGGCATTCAATTGACGCCAGCTGCTTCGGAAGAGTATCTTTATCCAAGGAGAGACGGTCCATGTCTTGTCTCCACCCTAGGGTCTCGACCTCCTTTATCTTATGCTCCTCTCGGAGCTGCTCCACCAGTTCTCCCTTTTGTTGAGCCTGCAAAGTTGAAGTGTTTTCCGACCGATCAGAAAAATGCATAATAAAACTTCAAAGGGTATATTAACTTTTCGACAAATTCGATCTATTCTTGATGAGCCTTCGCCAGTTCGGTTCGAAGATCGCTGATCCCCCCTCCTTTTTGACATAGAGGATCTGAAGGTCGTCCCTCTCTTCTGAGAGCTTCTTGAGCTCGGCCTCAGATCGAGCAAGCTTAGTCTAAGACATGGAAAACACTTCTCGATGGAGCATCACAACCTTCACAAAAAGGAAAAGTTAGACTTAGAATAACAAGGATAAAATGCAGGCGTGATCCTAAGGGCAGAAACTTACTTATTTGAAGAGCCGCTGGGCCTCATCAAAAATGAAAGAAGCATCAGGGCGGGACCATCTTCGATCCCTGCAAAGCACTTTTGAAAGATATCGTGCCCTTCATGGCTCGTCCCCACATCAGGAGTTTGCATGTTCTGAGCATCTCGAAATTGCCCCTCGGAGAACTCAGGACCAGGCGGTGATTTATCCACGTTAATTACCCCAAGTGATCTACTCAGGGCATTCTCTTCTCTTTAAAGGGCCTCGGGATCGGGCTCCTCGGTCTCACCTTCCAAATGACCTCCAAGATGAGGTTTTATTTTGCTGCCCGATGGCTCAGGGACTTTGCTCGAACTCCCCTCAGAGATTTCTTCAATCCTAGAATGAACCGTATTAGCCACCGTCGGTTCGGCGGACTTTGAAGCCTTAGTGCTTCCACTTTTTTGAAATACGACTAGGTAGTCGTCAACTTCCCCCTCTTCCTCCTCGTCCCGAAGGCGTTGGGTCATTTCTAGAGATAGGGACACAGAATCGGCCTTATGCTTTCGAGCCTTGGTTTTCTTTGGCTTTGGGGAATTTGTAGGCGAACTCCTCTTTCTTTTCTTTTCCTTGGAAGGCTTTGGGACCTCTTCTTCATCGGGCAGGGGCGGCAGCATAGCAACAACATCTTAAAGGCCCGCATTAAGACAAAGTAAGTATTTCACTGAGAAACATAAGCAAGCAAACAAGAGAACTCACCATGGTTTTTAGCCTCCCATCGACCATTGGCCAGGTCACGCCAGCTGCACTCTACATACGAAGAAGTAGAGGCCAGTTTCCGAACCCAACCTTCGAGGCCAGGGACCGCACAAGGAAACTAAGCAACAACTACACCATCAGAAAAGGGGTTAGACCGAGAAAAAGATGAGGTCGAGAAAGAGAAAGGAAAGTATGGTATAAAGTCACTATTAATAAGCATGTACATACGTTTCATATTCCATTCCTCGGGGAATGGCATCCTCTCAGAAGGAATCAGGTTGGAGGTCATGATTCGGACAAACCAGCTCATCCGTCCTTGGTCTTTGTCCTCATCAATGTTGGAGAAGAGAGATTTCATGGATCGGCGTTGCTGCTTTATCATGCCACCTCGATAAAGACGAGGGATGTATAGCCTGGCCAAATGGTTGAGGGTAAAAGGCATCCCCTCGACCCCGCTCAAGAAGTATCTGATCAGATTGATGATGCGCCAGAATAAAGGATAGAGTTAGCTGAGCATCACCTGGTTTTATTGGCAAAAATCGAGAATAACTGGATCTATGGGACACAGAGATGGATCTGTAGGACACATCGTTAATTGGTAGGTATAAACGCTTAAGTACCCTGACTTATGAGTGGTGATGTCCTCTTCAGGGGAAAGGATCACCACATCTTTGTTATCCTAGTTGCAGTCCTTTTTCACCTGCTCGAGCTCATTTTTGGTTATCAAATAGATGTATCGGGACATGGTCTCATATTATCCTGGCGTCGATGCAGGTTTTTTGATTTTGAAATCGGATGTTGTTTCACACGATGGGGGAATACACTCCTCGATACAAAGTGGCACCACCGTTTTACTTTTGGCTAGCCACGATGATGAAGAGGCTTTTTCTTTTTGGGGAACAGATTTAGATGTTTTAGCCATTATGGTCTGAAATTCAAGAGAAGAGAAAGAGGTGATAATGAAGTAAGAACAAATTGAGAAAAAGGTGAACTCAGAGAAGTTGAAGGAGCTGATGAAATTTTGAGAATGATTTGAGAAGTAAAGTTTGTAAAATTGTAAAGTTGGCCTATTTATAGAAGTCTCTTAAGCGTATTAGGGAAGCCAAATAGCCGACCGTCAGTTGCCCCCAATTAATGACTTTGGGAACTGCACGAAAGCTACCTTTCAGTTACTTCAGCCACTGACATCACGAGATTGACATTAGGATCATTATCGACCTACTCTAAGAAATGCGGGGACTATATGTATACAGTCAAAAATCATATGCCTTCGATCTATAGGATCGAGGGGTCGTGTTAAGACCGAGTTCAGGCAAGGTCGAGTTCGAGCTCGATGGACCAGACTCAAGTTCGAAGATAGGATGCAATACCCGAGGATCGAAGCACGATGAATACCAAAGCCGAGTATGCTCGACCCCGAAATAATGCAGTTATAGATCTCTAACAGAATGAGTGAGGTTCTTGCCACGTCCCCAAAATTATGGCGCAAATCCCGGAATAGAATTGTACGATTCCATATTAGGCGGTTAGACAGCTGTCCCAATAAGATTCCTTACTGTAAATGGGAATGTACCATTATTTAGGGTTCCCCTATTATATAAAGGAGACCCCAGTCATTTGTAAAGATCATCCAATCATTGGCAAAGAATATACTATCTTACTTTTCTGGCTCATTGTTCACCAGACTTGTCTTTTCTCTTTACTATTCTTACTTTATCGTTCTTGGTTCGTCTCAAGTTCACTAAGCTCGAGGCCGATATTATTTGGTAACACTATTTTGATTCATTTATTTCTTTCATCTAAACTTTATACTTCTTGATAATTAATTGGTATTGAACTAAATCACATACCTTTAAAACCACAAATCAAATTTAATTGTTACTCCTGTTTTCGAGGTAAACAACGCCAAAGCTCTATTCATTTAAGTTACACAATATTTATATGAAAAAGCATTACTAAGATAAGTCTATATTGATTAGCCACCAAATAATAAATAATTTACAGGAAAACACTAATATTTCTTGTAGGCCAAAGCCTCTAGTCCTCTAAGTTATATAGTATTTATATAGAAAATCATTGATAAGTGTGCATCGATAAGTTACAAGATAAAAGTTACTATTTCACATGAAACTACTAATGTTATTTGTACGCCAAAGCCTCTAAGCTTCTAAATTATGTAGTATTTATATATAAAATCATTGATGAGTGCGCATTGATCAACTATCAAATATTAAAAAAATCATATGGAAACACTAATGTTACTTGTATACCAAAGCCTCTAATCATATAAGTTATATAGTATTTTTAGGAAAATATATAAATTACCCCCTAAACTTGTATTGAAAAGTCATTTACACCCTATTCTAGTTTGAAGTGGAACTAAAACCCCTTATGGGGTAACATGACAGAGAAGGTGTTATTCACTCGGCTAAAGCGCCTAAGAAGATGAAAATACGGAAAAAACTTAGCTACACCCAGTATATACACCAAATCTAGTTAAGTTAACCATAGAAAATAAACTACAATATCTACTAGAGTTTTTTTAAAAAAATTTAAGAAAAGATAATAAATAGTCGTAATAACTGACGTTAAACTTTTAGGAATTCCATCTTTATTTTATTTCCCGCCTCAGTTTTCTTGCTGCATCTTGCAAGTTTCTTGTTCTTTTATTTCTCCATTGAAGATCTAAAAACATCATTATGTTAGGAGCATAAAGGAGTCAGCATATTTCTCCGAATAACCTTATAAGACGCTTCCTTTGAAAGCTAAGTTTTCTTGTAGTTAACTTAATTTCTATGTAAGAAGGGCTAATCATCCTCTCTCTAGAATGAGAGCTTCTCTCAGCTCTGCTGCTGACGAAAAAATCTAAATCTAGAGGAAGAGGAAACCGAGCAATCAACCGATAACAATGGCAAAATTAGGAGTTCCGGACTCGCAAATGCAAGGAAACAATGAAGTATAAACGAAATTCAAGGAATCACACCACTGGACCTAACTATAACAACATCGGAGAGAATACCACAAAGTAATAGTACCATGCATTCAGGGAAGGAAAATGGATATACAAGCTCGGGGAGGAAATCCTAGGCTGATTCGGAAGGAGGGGAAATCAGAGAAAAGGAAAACGAAGGTACGCAACTGAATTCAGCTACAAAGTCATGTAGTCGTGTAGTTGGGAAAGTTCTGAATACTGAGGGACTAGATCTAAGTAATGGAGTAGAAATTCATGAGACTATGAAAATAACATCGGAAGACATTAAAGAGGAGGTGAACTACTGGACATCAACGGTGGTATGTTACATTCCAGGTTCCAATCATCCATAATCAGCAATGGATGGTTATTTTAGGAGAATTTGGGGAAAATTGGGAGTAGATAAAGTAGCACAGACTAGTAGAGGAGTATCCACTGTGCGATTCTATAAAATGGAAGACAGGAAAAAGGTAATAGAGGATGGAGTCCAAATGTTTGACAGAAATCCAGTTATAGTGAGAGCATGGACACCAAATATGGAGTTCACAAAAACACAAATGGAGAAGATACCAGTGTGGTTAAGATTGTCGGGGATGGAAATCAAGTACTTATAAAAAACAACTCTAACAAAGATAGTAGGGATGGTTGGCAAACCTCTCAAAGCAGATAATGCAACTTCACAAAGGGAAATGTTGACATATGCTCGGGTGTTGGTAGAGATTGAGCAGGAAAAAAATATATCCTAATTCAGTAATATTTGAGAATGAGCACGGAAAAATAATGGAGCAAGAGGTTGTGTATGAGTGGAAACTTGTACTATGTGGGAAATGTGATAACTATGGACATGAAATAAAGGAATGCAGGAAGTGGCTTAAAGAAGAAAATGAGAAGCAGAAAGTACCAGAAGCCAACAACAATGAACAGGGGATGGGGAATATGCAAGGAAATATGACTGATACTGGTAAGCAAAAAGAAATAGAGGCCAAGAACACTAAGGAAATAGGAGTGGAGACTAAGCAGAACAAACAGATAGAATAAAAAGGTAGTTAACAAAGGTACAGGACTGGGATATACATAGCAAAAGGAGAAACAATGCAGACCACAACCCTTAAACTAGGGAACACCTGCTCTAGCTTAATAGAGCAACAGGTAACAGAAGGAAGCTCAGGAGAACCTAGTTCCTCTATCCCCATAGGAGTACAAGGAGAACCTAGAAGACCTAATGCTCAGTGCATATTCAAGAGGTCGGATAGAATTTTTGTAAATATGCCTTTCCAAAATATGTTACCTACCATTGAAGTGGAGCACCTCATTAGAACTGGATCAGACCATGCTCATCTGTTGATGACCTGTGGGGAGCAGACTACTAACTGTGTGAAGCCATTTAGATTCCTAAATTTTTGGATCAAGCATGATACATTCAAGGAAGTAGCGGAGCAGAATTGGGAAGCTGACTTTATAGGTGATCCTTTCCTGATTTTCAAGCAAAAACTAAAGAGGGTCAAGACAACTCTAGCTAAATAGAGTAGGATCACTTTTGGAGATATATTCAAGCAATTGGCTATATTAGAAGACATAGTAAAGGTCAAGGAGATGTTGTTTGAGGAGGAACCAACAATTGAAAATAGAATTGTTTTTCAAAAGGCTCAATCAGAGTTGAAGAAATATTTGAGCATAGAGGAGCAATATTGGAAACAAAAAGCTGGCATGAATTGGTTTGAAGAGGGGGACAGGAATACAAGATTTTTCCACAACCATGTAAATAGTAAAAGAAAGAAGCTGCAACTAAAGAGGATACAAGATGCTAGTGGGATGTGGATTGAAGATCAAGAGCAACTGGCTGATGCTGCAGTGGAGTTCTATAGGAATCAATTCTCTAATGAAGGAGATACATCTGATTTCTCTTTATTAGATAATGTACCATCTATGGTGACATTGGAGCAGAATATGGAGCTAAGTAGGATGCCAACATTGGAAGAAGTAAGAGGTGTTGTCTTTGAACTCAGCGAGGAAAGTGCTAGTGGTCCTGATGGATTTACTGGACTTTTCTATCAATCCTATTGGGATATTGTTGGAAAAGACATATATAATATGATGCTACAATTTTATGGGGGAGCAACACTTCCTATGTCCATAACTCACACCAATTTATTTCTGATTCCAAAGAAGCCTAGAGTGGAAACCTTTTCTGATCTAAGACCAATTAGTTTAGCAATTTTATTAACAAGGTGTTATCTTGGGTGTTACATGATAGGTTAGAGAAGTTTCTGCCTTCACTCATATCTCCTAACCAATCAGGCTTTGTTAAGGGGAGGAGTATATTTGAGAACATTTTTCTAACACAAGAGATTGTGACAGACATTAGACTAAGGGGTAAGCCAACCAATGTGGTGCTTAAATTGGATATGGCTAAAGCTTATGATAGAGTCTCATGGAAGTACTTACTGCATGTATAGAGAAGGATGGGATTTTTAGAACATTTCATTCACATGGTCTGGAACTTGATTTCAAACAATTGGTATTCTGTATTGGTGAATGGGCTTCAGGTTTTTTCAAGTCTTCTAGAGGTGTGAAGCAAGGTGATCCTTTATCTCCAGCCTTATTCATCCTATTAGCTAAGGTGCTATCAAGATCATTGAATAAGTTTTTTGAAGATAGATCTTTTGTGGGGTTTGGGATGCCTAAATGGTCTGATCCTTTGAATCATCTAGCTTATGCTGATGATAATATTATCTTTGCATCTGCACACCCCCAATCGTTGAGAAAAATAATGAGAGTGTTGGGAGACTATGAGAAAGTGTCAGGACAGATGATAAACAAATCTAAAAGCTCATACTATATGCATGATAAGGTGGCTAGTGGAATATATCAAGCAGTGAGAGACATAACTGGTTTTGCAAGAGGTAAATTCTCCATTATATATCTTGGCTGCCCTATTTTCTATACTAGAAGGAGGAAGAAGTACTATAATGAGCTGATCAAAAAGGTGAAACTAAGCTACATTCATGGAAAGGCAAGTTGTTATCATTTGGAGGGAAAGCCACAATCATATCAAGTGTGTTGCAAAGCATGCCAGTCCATATGCTTTCAGTACTGGATCCACCAAAAAATATTTTAGATCATCTGCACAAATTGTTTGCAAGATTCTTTTGGAGTACAAAGGAAGAGGGAAGAAGCAGACATTGGTCTTCTTGGAAAAACCTATGCTTACCTAAAGAGGAAGGGGGATTGGGATTCAGAACTATCCTTATATGATGTCTCTAAGGCATTGTTTACTAAGCTTTGGTGGAGGTTCAGAACTACAAAATCACTATGTTCCGACTTTATGTGGAATAAATATTGTAAGAAGGAATTGCCAATAGTAGTACAGTTCAAAAAAAGATCACATGTTTGGAGGCAAATGCTACATGCTAGGGAGGAGGTGGAGCATGAGATCCTATAGCTGATAAAAAGTGGATCAACCAATATATGACATGAGAATTGGACTGGCTTGGGAGCACTATATCATGTACTTCCTGAAGATTTTCCAATCAATGAAGATCTTCAAGAAGTATCAGAAATTAGGCATCAAGAAACATGGAATGATGCTCTCCTGGATCAAAGTCTTACTGAGGAAATAACTGATCATGTGAGACTCAATATACACTATGAAGGTAGTGGAGGTCAGTGGGATATCCCATATTGGATGCCTATACCTTCAGGTAAGTTCAGTGTGAGTAGTGCATGGCAAATTGTAAGGCATAGAGCTAATGTAAATCAGGAATTCAATCATATGTGGATCAAAGGGTTTCCATTTAAGATTTCCTTTTTCTTATGGAGACTATGGATGGGGAAGATAGCTACAGATGATATGTGGAGGAGACAAGGCCAAATGGTAATGTCCAGATGCTGGTGTTGTCAACAGCCACAGGAGGAGACTATAGAGCATATCTTTCTCACTAGTGTTACTGTAACTAAAGTGTGAAATTTATTCATGGGAGCTGCAGGGATCACAGTAACTTTGGTGCAGTTGAAGCAAGTCATAAGGCATTGGTGGAATGTACAATGTTGTCCAAAGCTAAAATCATTATATCAAGCAGCTTCTACTATCATTACTTGGGGAATTATGGAAGAAGAGAAATGTAGGAAACATGGAGGATCAGTTTCCACAAATAGGGTAATACATGAAGTTAATAGCACTACACTACTTAGCAAAGGTGAGGTATGGCTGGATGTCTAATATACCTTTGTTATGGCCAGATATGATTCAATTCTTTGAGAAATACAAGCCTATGTTAATTACAAGAAGAGTCACAATTAGCAGTTTCCTTTTCAAGGGTGGTATAAATGCAATACTGATGGTGCATCCAAGGGTAATCCAGGTCCTAACTCACTTGGATTTTGTGTCATAGATGATCAAGGTGATTTGATAAATGCAAGGGCAGTCGACTTGGGGGAAACAACAAATGTAGTAGCTGAGGCAAAGGCCATTGTTCAAGGTTTGGAATATTGTGGGGAACATAACCTTCACCCTCTCATTTTGGAAACTAATTCACTGGTGATGAAGAAGGTAATTGAAGGGGAATGGGATCCTCCATGGATGATCATACATGAAGTGAGAAGAATCAAGGAGATGAAGGACAACTTCAATGTGATCATTCAACATGTGTTTAGAGAAGGGAATGTAGTGGTAGATTTTATAGCTAACATTGTGTTTTCTTTTGCAGGTACATTAGAGTTTCATGCAGTTTGCTGAACTGCCTAGTGCAGGGAGGAGATTAATCAATCTTGACAAAGCACAAACTCCTAATCTTAGGGTCAGATTAGCAAAAAGAAATGCACCTGAGTAATGTTATCATATGGTCTGATTCTGCACCTATCTGCTTATTTATTCTTGATGTTTTATTGTGTTTTATTAAGGTACTTATCAGTGGCATTAGCATGGTTACATGCTCATTCTGATGGTGCTTTAATAGAACACAAGATTCGTGTGAGAAGCAGGTTATTGATGGTGAAGCAGTTCACTATGAGGACAAATCCAAATGTAAACGAACTATCTCTCTTCATGAAAAGCCTCAGGAACATCTTCAGGCAAACTTTCAGGAACATCCATAGGAACATCTCTTTTTGTTATACATTGTTTGAAGTTTTATGCATCCCAAGGGTTTTGATTTTGATTCATTATCAATATTAGAAGTCTAAAGGAGTGCAGGATCATGCTATACATATACAGGAAAGTGTTTGGAATATATTGCATATACTGGATGTTGCAGATGTATTAAGGAAATCTCACTCAAGCATACACATTCTTATATTTCATTTGTGTTGGTTTGGGATATATTAGATGCTGGTTTGTCATTGTCCAGTGGGATATATTAGATGCTGCATTCTTGTAATCTCATCATTACAAAACTGCCAAGAAAACATTAAAAAAGATCCTTATAATATTGTGCTGATAGAAGAGGAAATGAAGTATCTCAAGAGTGCAGATCATGATGCAAGGCAAGAGAGAAATATTTGAGGCAAAAGTCCAAAATACAGTGGCTGAAATAAGGAGATATGAATACCAATTTTTTTCATAGCATGATAAAGGCAAGGAGAAATTCCAACAGAATCCTAGCTATTGACAACACAGAAGGACAACATGTTACTGACCTAGAAGAGATAGATAAGACATTTATAGCATTTTATGAGGGCTTGCTGGGAACAAAGCAATAGGAAAGAGATCAGGTTTGCAGTCAGTTGGTAAGAAAAGGGCCAACAACCTCAGACAGGCGTAGCACAATGCTAATAGATGACTTTACAGAGAAAGAAGCGAAGGAAGCATTATGGGCCATTAATGGTGATAAGGCACTAGAACCAGTTGGTTTTGGCAGTCAGTTCTTCAAAGATGGCTGGAAAATTGTAGGTAAGGATATGGTGGATGCCGTGATGGAGTTTTTCAAGAATGGGAAAATGCTCAAAGTGTTGAACAATACAGTAATTACTCTTATTCCAAAAAGTGCACATTCATCCATTATATGTGATTATAGGTCAATAGCATGTTGTAACACAATATAAAAAGTTGTCTCTAAGATGCTCTGTAACAGACTAAGAATGGTGCTGCCTGATATCATATCAGAAAACTAAAGTGCATTTGTAGCTGGCAGAAGTATTCTACAGAATATCCTTATTTTCCAAGACATAGTTAGCCTATACAACAGGAAAGCTACTACTCAAAGTTGTTTGATCAAGATAGATCTAAAGAAAGCATATGACACGGTTGAATGGGGTTTTGTAGAGTAGATGCTGCATGCTTTGAAATTTCTTGGGAAGGTCATAAAATGTGTGATGAATCGCATAATTACCCCTCAATATGGTATAGCTTTTAATAGGGGATTGTATGGTAATATTCCAGGAAAAAGGGGAATGAGGCAGGGGGATCCTATTTCACCACAACTATTTGTTATATGCATGGAATAAAGAAGGTAGCAAGCATGCGAGGCTTTGAATTCTGCACTAAATGCAAAGGATTACAGCTGAATCATCTGTGCTTTGCTGATGATGTGCTACTATTATGCAAAGGGACATATCAGTCAGTATTACTGATGCTAAGAGGGCTCGATACATTCTCAAAGGCATCAGGACTCTGCATAAATGATGGGAAATATAATATCTTCAGTGCTAATATGGAACAACAATGCTTAATTGATCTATGTGAGCTAACAGGTTATCAAAGAGGAAAGCTATCATTTAAGTATCTGGGGGTCTCAATCTCAACTAAAAAGCTGAATAGTATTGACTGTGAAATGCTAGTGGACAAGATAACAGCAAGAATAAAAACCTGGGGATCTAAGCACCTCTCTTACGTAGGAAGAGTGCAGCTCATCAACTCAGTGTTACTGTATGTACACACATACTGGGCATCCATCTTTCTATTACCAAAAGCAGTAATGGAAAAGATTAACACAATGTGCGTAAGTGTTTTATGGGATGAGAAGGAGAAAAGAAACAGAGCACTTATAGCATGGGATCTGGTATGTAGACCAAAATAGGTCGGAGGTTTAGGAATCACAAATGAAGTATTATGGAATGAAGCTGTCAGTCATAGGAAAATATGTTTGGAACATAACTAAGAAGGCTGATGACCTATGGGTGAAATAGATAAACCATATCTACTTAAAAGACTGCTATTAGTGGCAGTATAAGCCTCCTAAATATTGCTACTGGTATTGAAAGAAAATATGCTCAGTGAGAGATAAGTTTGCACTTGATATGTAGACCAAGGGTGGTTAGTGAAAAATGGCAAGTATAGTATCAAAAGTGGATACCTGTGGAGACTAGGAAGAGCAGAAAAATGGCCTTGGAGCAGGTGGGTATGGAGCAAGGGAAATGTCCCTAAACATAGATTTATATGTTGGTTGGCTGGGCAGGGCAGACTACTAACAATAGTGCGACTGTAGAAGATGGGGATAACACAGGACACAATGTACACAAAATGTGATAGTGCACATGAGAACATCTGTTCTTTGAATGCCAATTCTCTAGAGCTTGTATGCAGGATATTATAAGCTGGTTAACATTGGAATACAGAATACTACACTAAAAGAAGTGTGGAGAAGATTAACAAGAGGGGTCAAGGGAGAAAACTGCAGGAACCTGGTAAACTCAATACTAGTAGCATTGGTCTATTCTATATGGAAGGCAAGAAATGAAGCACTATGGCATCAAAGAGTTCCCAAACCTGAAGTAATATGTGTACAAATCCGGCAGGAATGCAGAACAAGGCAGGACAATAATGGCAGAAAGAAAGGAAGCAGTAGACATAGGAAATGGATAGAAGATTTGTATAGGAGAAAGATATAGAACAAAGTAGTATAGGAAAGAAGATTATGGAAACTATAGGCAGTAATACTTTATCTAGAGTTTGTATAGTCATTAAATGTAATCAGGTTGTTGGGATGATTAATGATATTTTTTCTTTACAAAAACTTAATGTCTACGTGTTAGAGCTAAGTAGAACAATTATCTTCTAGGCTGCCTTGTTGAATGCCTTTAACCGTGATTAGTTTTGTAATTTTGTAGCTAATTTTTATGTTAAAGAAGAGTTGAATGATCTACTATAAGTTAGTGTGGAAAGGTGAAAGCTAGTATATTTTTGGCTTCATAAGATCCTGAAAATATCAACGATGGTGTATTTGCCGCAAAAATTTATTTAAGAAGGAAGAAGGAGAATTTGGTGGCTAATGAGAAATTTGTTAGTCTTGATTTGCTCCCTTACGATGTCTGCCGTGGAACAACAGAATAGCTAGCAAGCATTTAAGATTATTATTATATTATTATTATTTAAGATTATATAAAAATTAGATAGCGTTAATTATGGTTAAATACTATTTTATAATTAATTAAAGTGACAAGTGTTATTTAATTATTGGTTTGGTATGCGAATAAGTGTTTTCATTAAAATACATAGAAAAATATAATTTTTTTTTCAATTAGGATCTATTGAATCTTGACAAGTGAAAAGGAGGATACACTTTTATGTTATTTATTTTTACCAACCAAAAGCCCCTTCGGGGACATCCAACAAAAAATAATGTTTATCATGCAAAAAAAAAAAGTAGCTCGATGCACTAAGCTTCGGCTATGCGCGAGGTCCGGGGAAGGGTCGGACCACAAGGGCCTATTATACGCAATCTTACCTTACATTTCTGCAAAAGGTTATTTCCATGACTCGAACCCGTGACCTCCTAATCACATGGAAGCAACTTTACCAGTTACGCCAAGGCTCCCCTTTAATGTTTACCAAGCAACTTTACCGTTCGGGGGCATCCAATAAAAAATAATGTTTACCAAGAAAAAAAGTGCAGTCCAATGCATTAAGCTTCTGCTATGTGGGGGAAAGGGGAGGGGGGGAGGGGTTCGGAAAAGGGCGGACCACAAGGGCCTATTATACGCAATCTTACCCTGCATATCTGCAAAAGACTGTTTCCACGGCTCGAACCTGTGACCTCCTAATCACATGACAGCAATTTTACCTATTACGCCAAGGCTCCCATTTAATGTTTACCAAGCAACTTTACCCTTCGTGGACATCCAACAAAAAATAATGTTTACCATGCAAAAAAAGGACAGCGCGATGCAGTAAACTTCCGTTATGCGCGGGGTCCGGGGAAAGGTCGAATCACAAGGGCCTATTATACGCAACCTTATCCTGCATTTCTGCAAAAGACTATTTCCACTGCTCGAACTCGTGACATCCTAATGACATGGAAACAATTTTACCAGTTACGCAAAGGCTCCTCTTAAAGTTCAAGCAAAAGAAAATTAAAAACTCCTCTGCCCGCAAGACGTACATATCTCGCCAAAATCTGAATTTTACACAGTTAACCACTCTCACCACGATCAACATCGATAGCGAGCTGAAAGAATTGATACCAATTTTGAAAATTATCTATGAATTCCAAAAGCAAAAACAAAGGAGGCTATCAGACTGTGATCTTGGCCGGAATCCGACTATCTCTACCAATGAAAGCTTTCACACACACATTTATGATATTATTATTAATCCAATTTGTTTAATTATTCCACACCATTTAGCATATGAAATTACCATCTTCAATATGTTGGAATCGAAAAAAAGATCACGGAATCCGACTATCTCTACCAATAAAAGCTTTCACACACGCATTTATGATATTATTAATATTAATCCAATTTGTTTAATTATTTCACACCATTCAGCATATGAAATTACCATCTTCAATATGTTAGAATCAAAATAATTAAGACGTCATGCGGAAGCTAATAATTACAAATTTTTAATGGCGATAAATGAGACAGCAAGAAAAAAACTATAAGAAAGACTTTATTTTATAATTTGAGTTTGGTCAATTGACCTACACGTGATAATACTAGTATATAAAAATATGTTAAAAATATTGAGACAATACATCTTTCCTTAAGCAAAACTCTATAAATGACTAGATTGTGCATGTTATTGTGTTACTGTGTATGAAGGAGGAATACTCAATTTATAAAGTTTCTCAACATTTTTCTCAAAGAAAGGAATTTGTCAAATATGAAAGAGATCTATATTTTTCTTTTAGGAAAAATAAAATCAATTATGCCAAATTATTTGTCATTCCTTCTAGAAAAGGTAAAATCCAAATATGGTAAGAAAATCAGAACAATATCCTAACAATTCTCTCATTTGACCTGAATTTTCTTGGTAAAGTTTGATTGACCATCTTCACATAATCTTCATCTCTGCTGCTTGACATGGTTAAAATTATGTATGGGTTGAAAATTAAAGCCTCCTACATTAAAAACAAGGCGTCATATAAAGCAAATCTTGGTAACGATAAGTCAGATAACAAAAGAAAAATATATAAAAAGATAATATTATAATAAGGTACATATGAAATACTAATATAAAAGAAAATTTAAAATTATTGAAAGAATAATCTCCCCTAAAACAAAGTTCTTTTAATGACTACATTGTGGAGGCTATTGTATTATTCTGTACGAACGAGGGAACCTCAATTTATAGAGTATTACTGTTTACCCTTAAAAATAAGTAATAATTAAATTTGTACGCGGCTTAAAGGTTACGTGATTAAATTCAATACGAATAATCTGAGAACAACAACTAATTAAATTAAAGAGAGACTAAATGATCAAATCAATCGTAATGGAACAATCAAGCCCGTCTTAAGTTGAACACTGAAATCCGGTCCGATTCAACCCCCGATATAGGCCCGGTTGCAATTAAAGAAGAGAGTAATTGAAAAATATTTTGAATAATAGCTAGAAGACAAAAATAAACTTTTATTGCTTTGATATGCGTGTCAACAATGTGTTATAATGAAAAAATTCCCCCTTTTATATAGTAGGAGAATTTTAATCATAGTACAAATCTAAATAAGGTAAAAATCTTCTTTTTTTGAAAAATGTCGATCCGCAGTTGATATTAGACAGGATTTGCAATGTAATATCCAGATGAGGGCGAATATTAGGGCTTCCTACTTGTCATGCTCAACCATTTACTTTTTCCCGTGGTTTCGAAACTATACTTGGCCTAGATCCGTTGTTTAGCCGTGCACGACCCTAGATACATCGTTTATCCCTCCTGAGCTCCAATACGAGGGACCCTTTGGCTTCGGTTGAAATTTCTTTGGACTTTGCTTCTCTATTGTCTCTTTATTAGGAAATCGCGGGTAACTTTATCCCCGATTTTATCCGTACATAGATAATCCCCTCAATTTTCAGAGAGTAGACTTATTGAAGCAACAAGAAGTGATTAATTGACCCCGGTTCCTTTTTTCATATGCTAGAACTAGGTCGACGGGTTAGTGAAACATCCCATCTGCAAAACGTCACACGTGAATTATCTCTTCTCTATAAAAGCTTCGATCCTTTTTTCATTTTTTTACTTTCCGATTCCAGAACTCCTCAATTTACCCCCTAACTTTTTACTTCCTTTTAACCCCTTCAAATATTCATACATTGTTCTTCATACCTTTATATCTTCATCTTTCCATCTTCAAATCTTCATACTTCATCCTTGAACCTTTAAGTTTGACCTTCAAATCTTCATACTCGACTTCATATATTCATATTTCGCAAAACTCGATGGAAAAGACTTTGAAATCTGTGCCTCAACAAATCGTATCTTCAACTTCAAACCCATAATGGATGTTGAGGTGGTCGTACCTAAAATGGCCCCAGAATCTCCTCTAATGGAATTTATCCCCGGAGGTTGCTCTATAGAAAATGACTTCACGGTAGAAAAAGCTTACGGTTAACAAGATCGAGGTGAAGAGGTACGACAATACATATGCTCCATCACCGAGTACACGCTCCCCATGGTTCGCAAGGACTACAAATGGTAGGGAAAAGAAGTGGTCGTCCTCGGTCCTGATGAATACATGACCATACATGTAGAGGTATATCTAAGTGTTTACACATATCCCTTCACACATACCTAGTGGATCCCATAATCCTTGACTTTTGCAAAATGTATGAGGTGTGCCTCGAGCAGATTCACCTGTCCTTTGGAGGATCGTGATCCTCCTCCACAATTTTGTTAATAACACTGAGGCACCCCAATTCACCATCGACCATCTACTTTGTCTATGCAATCTACAAATCTTTCGAGGGGGATTAATCAAGCTCGTTTGTCTGGCAAAGAATGCTCCATTCTCGAGTATTGACAAAGATAAGGATCGAGGCTGGTAGGAGATATTTGTTCCGGTGAAAATCGAGGATCTTACTCCCTCCGGGTTCCTGCCATTCCTTGAAAAATGGAACCTAGCCCGTAAGTTCTTCTCCCTTTTAAATATTTAGAATTCCTTTTGAAATTTTGATCTTCTTTTTCATTGCCCGATTCTATCATCGTGTAGTGGTTGCGCGAGTCTCCAATGCAGTTATGCAAAGAGTAGGTCAAGGGGATCTGCACACAGCTGTCATATTTGAAGCGCAAATAGTGCAAGCTCTCGAAGGGAAAGTGAGAGGCATGTTCCCATGGTGAGTGATCTCCTTGACCAAGTTTACTTTCATATTCAACTGTCATTCCACTAAGTCCCAATCTTTCTTTCATAGGTTTTCCCAAGAGCACTGAGTTCCAGGCATTGGACGAGGATGAGGATTTGTCCTTACCCAATAAACCCTTCGCTTCGGGAAATCCCGAGGCTGCTGCGAAGAAGGAGGAGAAAAAGAGAAGGAAGAGGAAGTCTTTGGGTTCCCCGGATGCTGAGGCCAAGAAGAATAGGGTGGCGGTCCAGGCCCGAAAGAGTAACAAGAAGAGTACCCGGGCCAGGGTACCGGACCCCGAATACATTTACCGGCTCAGGTACTATCCCGAAGATGTAGAACTGGAGTTTGTTGCCCATGGGACGGCCGTCGATGATGACGAGTGGGCAACGACCGGGGGAAGTGACCAAGAGGTCGACCCTTCTTTGGCTCGGGAGCCCGAAGGAAAACTAGTGGCTACGGCCTCCTGAGAAGCTACTCCTGCTCCGAGGGAAGCTGCCGGTGTCATTGACATCATGGGATCATTGTCCCACACAAAGTCTCTATTCGATGAGGCTCAAGCCATAAAAAAGAAACCAAACGAAACATCAGGGGCCGCAGATAAGTCCCTCTACCTGTTCTTTGATGGTATGGTCATCGGCGCATTAGAGGTTTACTCTGGGTTTGGTTGCATAGAGTTCCCGAAAATAGACGCGCCATTGGAAGCTGGCGGGCCACACTTGAGCCTGAAACTGGTAAAGCAGTTCCCTGCTCCAAGCTTGGATCCCGATCACAAAATAACAGTCATGTTTACTTGAGTATTTTCTGGACCGGTCGGCGTGGCTAGTTATCTTCGCTGCTTGGTAGCCGAAGAGGATTAGGTGAAGATGAATGAGGTGAGCGCATCGAGCCATTTAGACGAGGCACAACAGGTATTGAATTGGTATGCTTCTCTTTCTTTGTGACCTTCATGTAGCTTATTTAATCTTAGATTTTCTTCATGATCTCATCATTTAGTTTTATAGGCCTCGGTGCTTCATCACAAAGCTTTCTTTGACCTCGGATAGAAGTGATCCAACTCGAGTTCGAGCTCAAAGAGCAAGTCCAACATAAGGACATGTACAAGGATCTTAATGAGCAAAATAACAAGGCCTTCAAGGACCTTCTCAGTCACCAAGTTGAGCTAGAAAAAGCTTAAAGGGAGGCTTCGTCTGTGAAATGGGAGCATCCGTACAGGTCGAGAAGGTAAGGATATTTGAGATTAAAAATGAGAGGCTAAGCGTAGTAGCTAATGACGCAACCTCGTAGGTCCAAGAGAAGGTAGACCTGATTGACCAGCTCCGTGCTAAGATGAACTAGATCAAAGCTTCGATCGAGACATTAAGGAGAAGGATGGACCTCGTGGCCTCGAAAAAGTAGGCAACCAAAGAGGAGTTGGACCAGATCGGGGTGATGAAGGATAAGGCTAACAAGTGGTCTCAGCTAAATCATGAGCTCCGAGCACAACTGGGTTTAGGCTATTTGGAATGGGACGACCTCGGCTGGGAGTATACCGCGTTGAATTCTAAGTTAAAGGCAGCTTCGGCCGATCCCTCCGAGGTCGAGGAGATGCTGGCCCAATAAAAAATAACGTGGAAATAGCTGAGGCCCGCTTGATAACAAAGGCCAAGTACATAAAGTGGCTATTTCGAACGGAGAAGGTCGAGGTGATTCAAGCTCGGGGATGTGATCTATCGGCCGAGATTGAAGAGGCCAACAGGCTCGAGGACGAGGGTAAAGAGATATATGAGCCCAAGGGTTGCGGTACTGAATCGGGCTCTGGTGAAGACTAGGCGGAGATGCCTTAGTTTATTTTTTCATTTTCTTCTGTACATTTTATTTATTTGTTTTGTGGATGTTTTATTGCCTTTTGTAAATATTTTTGGAATATATATAAGATTTTCCCTTTGTCCATAAAGTGTCTTTTACTTTTCAGCATCTATTTGGAACTCTTTATTTGAAGGATGTCATTAATTCCTTAGCACAAAATTTGACATAATCTAGAGTGCTTATTCTCCCAAAGCCCAAATGCCGCATGGTTTCCATAATAACTCCGATTTTCTTAGGCTTCAAAATACCCAATAAAAATGAAGACTTTAAGATACTTGAATGTTTTAATCATACATGATGGTGTTTTGTTGAGGGCGACCTTTTAATAGGTTTTAATCATATGTAAGGACCTTACTTTCTAAATACGGAGATGTCTCTGAGCCGTTTTGAGTTGGCCATAGCCTTTCATGTTCGGTCCCTGCCTAATAGGCTCGGTGCCTCCGGGATTCAATAGCCCGAGCTGTCCGATTGTATTATCGAACAATAGTCCAGGACTCGGGGATGCCCGTAGGCTCTAGGATTTAGGATATGTTATTTGTTTCAAGTAACTAGACGAATGGACCAATGATGCAAATTCGTCGTGATAAAATATAGAGGGAAAATTTATTTCATTACTTTGCATGTACAGTACATAATCGGAAGCGTATAAGCTTTTTTCCATGGCAAGACTGAGCTACACGGGTACAGTTCATTTGAACGTTTAACCCTATAGCTTGCTCATGACTTGTGAGACCTAGGCAAACTAGTGCTCTGAAACCAACTTGTCACGACCCCGATTCCCAACCTCGGAGCCGTGATGGATCCTACATCTACTTGCTAGGCAAGCCAATGTTAGATAACCAATTTAACATCTTAACAGTTTAAAGAAAAGTAAAAATAACTACTAAGGATAATAAAGCTGTAATACATGAAATAAACCCATAACATAACATGGTCTATTATGATCCTAAGAATCTTGTGTCACCCGTACACGAGCAACAAAAAGTCTACAATTATGGTTTGAACGAAATACAACTGTTCGAAATGAGATAAACAACAAAGATAGAAATAGATGGGGACTTCAAGGACTGTGAACGCATGCATCTCTATGTCAAGCCTCTGCTGTAGATATGATCTGAGCAGAAGCACCACTAGATATCGCTAGGACTAACACCAGTATCTGCACAAGAAGTGTAAAAGTATAACATGAGCACAATGACCTAATGTACTCCGTAAGTATCGAGCCTAACCCCGATGATTCGGTGGCGAAGCTATGAGAAGGCACCTATGTAAATTCTATACAAGTATATACACAAAGCAACAAAATAACAAGTAAGACAATTAAAATATTAAATGGGTGGGGACATGTAGAAAGGGGACAAGTACAAAATCACCAAATAGACTTTTTCCGAAACCAACAACAATGAAACAATTAAATCATCAACACGGAAATCAAGTTAAACAATAAAATCAACAATGACACGGCATACCCCTTCACGTTTTTACTCTTGTCCTCACCATGTAATATGATAAATGAAATGGTATGACATCACCCTTCGTATTTTTACTCTCCTCCTCACATAATACGATAAATGATAATAAAAAATCAAATGTACGGCATCACTCTTTATGCTTTGATCCTCACAACATTTGAAATAGATGATAGTGTATGTAAATATGGCACGACAACACCCTTAGTGCTCTTTATTCTTCCTTACCAAGTAATAACACTAATCCAAAATAGCAAAACAAGGTGGAAAGCAATTTCACATTAATATTAGTGTAATGATAATTTATCTCAACTTTGAAAATCCCAAAACTTCAAAATAATCAATAGATATGAAGACGGATAATTAAAGAAGTAGTAATCTAACTAAAACATGGAAAGCATAGTCAATAAAACAACATAATATAATAAAATAACTTTTACCAGCATGCTTTAACCCCATGACAATGCATATGTACTCGTCACCTAACATATATACTGTCCCACACATAATTCACATAGCAAACAGACTAACAAGTCCTAATCCCTCAGGTCAAAGTTAACCGCAACACTTACCTCACTCCGCAACCAAGTCAATCAACCAACTTTGTCCTTGCCTTTTTTACAAGCCTCCAAAGCAACCAAATCTAATCAATTATCTATAAAATAATTCAAAATAAGTTTTAGAAACAATAGTGAAAAAGATTCAATATCTAATGAATTTGGAAAAGTCAACACCATGTTCGCTTGGTCAAAACCCGAGAATCGTATCACAACCCGATTATGTGATTTGTTTTTCAAATTCTGACCTCAATTTGTGGTCTAAATCTGAATTTTACAAAATCCCCAATTTCTTCCCAAATTCCTAATTTCTACCATGAAAATCCTAGATTCGGTGTTGAAAACACATGAAAAGTATTGGGTAACTGAAAAGAAATGGGTTAAAGTTGTTTACCAATTATTTTGGAAAGAAAAATCTCTCGAATAATTGCCTCTAGAGTGTTTAGGATTGCCAAATGGTGTAAAATGAGCTATGTCCCGACTCCCCCCTCCTTTACCTAGCGGCGAATGTTACAATAGCGAATTTTTATTCGCAATTACGACCTTTGCAAATGTGAAAAACAGGTCGTAATATGAACTGTGCCCCCAGTCTGCCTTAGTCGCAATTGCAACAAAACAATCATGAATGCGATACCCATCCAATCGAAAATGCAATCAAAGGTTCGCATTTGATAACATGCCTAAGCCCAGTACTCAGTCGCAAATGCAACCGAGCCATCGCAAAATCAAAGTCTGGGTTGTCCGCAATTGCGGACATTTTTTCGCAAATGCGAAGACTACCCGGCCCAGCCTTCTATCGCAATTGTAAGTTTAAATTTGCAAAATAGGAGTTTGCATTTGTGAATATGTCACTGTAATTGCGAGACCTGCAGCCCAACACTAGAACTGATGCACACTAGAAGTCCTCAAACTATCGAAACTCTTCTAAAACGCATCCGAAACTCACCCGAGCCCCTTGGACTCCAAATCAAACATGCACACAAGTGTAATAACATAATTTCACGCCCCTTTTTCTCTTGAAAGTATGTTTTGATGTGTGACAACTCATTCAAAGGGGGTATTGAAAGAGAAAATTTTCCACCTAACGATTTTTAAGGTGCGTTAGGGCACCTATTAGTAAATAACTTTGTTAGAGCTAGTCTATGCCACCAGAAATCGCATAAGGGCTCAAGTTACCTCGAAGAGAAGGTGTTAGGCACTCTTCGAGTTCCACAAATGTGGTTCCCGATCGAAGTTACACTATGTAGATTATCGGATTACAATTGTCCCAATCGATTATATAAGTGAAGCAAGACATGGATTTTAAAGGTTCCATTATAAACACGTGCAAAGAAAATCGGGCAATAATCAATACGAGTATTTAGGGTTTACATGGTACATTTATTCTATATTTGATGACTAAGTGTGAACATCAAACATAAAAGGGGGGGGGGGGGGTTCGTCCTAAGTTTTTTATCCTAAAGGATCACCCCATGCACCATAAATAATATTTCGCAGCTCCCTTAAGGTAGGGGTTGCTCATATTATATAGCAGGTACAGACTATCATCTACTGCTACCCAATTACTATGTTAAAGTTGTTTTCTTAAAGGCGCTCTAATTCAATTCTAAGTCATGTAATATGTGTGCACTACATGTCCCATGCCTGTGGTCCAGGAAGCTTTGGACCTACCATTAGGTGGTTCTAGACTCTACTTAGGATGCTCAAAAGTTATAAAAATAGCACATATTCAAAACATATAGGACCACACATAAATTCAAGAAAAATCTCAAGTTATCCTCCACACATAAATAGAAAATGCACGCGGCAGATTGGGCAGTATACAGTTTTTAGAATTACGACGCACTAGAGTCCTTATCCTATAGACATGGATTCTATATGATTCTGATTTTCAGCGGTGTACAAGCAGTGTTACAACTTTAAGCGAACAGATTGCAGATTAAAGGCATTACAAACCTATAGGTATGACATCTACATTGTTCCCACAATGAGGCAGTGAAATGATCCAAGAGTTCTAAATTACCAGTGCTGATTTTATAAACATGTTTCTTAGGCATATGACAATATCCTATAGGCAAGATTTCTAATAGTTGACAATTGAAATTGATTTAATAATAATTTATCCCTATAGGCATATCATCTAAGTGCGACAACACAATGAAGCAACAAAAGTAATTAGTTGATCAAGAACCTATAGTCATGATATCTAGATGAGCAGTATACTAAAAGTAATAGAAGCGATTGACCAATTGGTAAGTTGGAGTCCTATATGCATGATATCTAGATTAACAAAGTATATGTTATTACATCCTATTGGCATGCTGTCTAAGTTTGCACAGTAGTATAGAAATGAATATGGAAAATATTTGGACTAGCATGCTTGAACAGTGTACAAGTGAAGTGTACATGATCTCCATAGGCATGATTTCTATGAGTGTGTATAATAGGATATAGGCAAATTTTATATCCATTCATGCGAGAATCAGAATACCCCAACCCCATTTTCACTAATTTCCCTATCATTCAGTTTTACAAGTTATTACAGACCATATTGAATGATTACAGGCCCAAACATAAACGTAGAATAACCCCTTAACATATATGGGCCTTCAAACAGGCTTAGAACTTCATATGGACTACAGGCCCAAACTCTAAGTGTGGACAGTGTGCTTCAGACCCCAAATACCAAAGGCAGGCCAACATGTAAGGCCCAAACAAATAACTTACTTACCCAAATGGATGCCAAACTTAGTCATATAAGTAACGAACTACACATGGGATTGATTAAATAGCCTTTTGAAGTCTACACACTGAATTCTCAAAGTTGTATCTAATAACAACTTTCACTAAAGCATGTTGACAAATTCATAGGGCATACATAAGGCAGGTTCATACGTGCATTCTTTGAGAACAAAGCTAAGGTGACAAGATTGACAGACATGAGATAACATACTACTTCAAGTAAAGTTTCAAAGAAAACATGGTTCGGAATTGGCATAAAGAACTTAGTCGAGAGATTTAAAACATGAGAGTCTAATAAAATCATAGATAGAAAGCCAACAGAGTATAGTCCTTACATATGAACGTCTAATATGAGAAACTAATGAAAATTGCATAAAAAAAAAGTTGGTGAACATGGTCTACAAATAAACCTTAATTTGAACATGCTAAGTCCAGTCATAGCACAAAAGGCTTAAGCAATACCAGAACTTAGTAGGCAAGGATACATAAAAAACTAGACTATTAGATTACACATAAGAGAAAAGCTGGATGTTGCACTTTCATGTTGTAAACCATAGATAGTACTAAATAGCACGGGATTAAGCTAGGCACGGAACACACCTTAAAGTTCATCATTAGTAGGAAATACATTTGGATAACAACATGTCTAAAGAACTAACTCTAGTATGATTTTAAGTTCACATGAATGATACAACAGGAATTAGAACACATGAGTTGATTTATCACAAAGATACAGAACAAGGTAGGGAGATAAACTCAGGATGAGTGGCAGGTATATACAAATACACAAAAACACACTAGGCTGTGCATGCTTAAGGTAGTGAGAATCACTCATGCTGAACACATACAGTAGGCATACATCAGAGTCAGAAGTTGGACAAGTTTAGATGCTAGAAAGGTTCTGAGTCATAAATGATAGGGGTAACATAGTAGCATATAGATTTACAAAGTTTAAGTGACATATATGTACAAAACATGAGCACAACGAGAAGGAATGAAATTGACATAACCAAAGACACTTACAAATTGTGAATTAACAAATGGGTAAACAAGAAGAATAATTCCAATAATACTTCAATCGTTGATAACAGAGAGAGAAACAGAACCTAAAACTCAGTGCGTCAGAGTTTCCAAGGGCTTCAGATGAAGCCCGGGCAGTGCTTGCACTAAGAAGGTCAGTTATTTGAAATCTGGCGGGTTTGGATTTCTCAGCCGGCCAAGAGTCAAGAGTGCAGAAAGTATAGAAAAATCAGAGTAGTGGTAACAGTAGTTAAGTAATTACTAGTGAGAGTTCCAAAGGCAACTGTGAAGGGGATTTATATAATAACAAAGACACTTACAAATTGTGAATTATAAAACGGTTAAACAAGAAGAATAATTCCAATAATACTTCAATCATTGATAACAGAGAGAGCAACAGAACCCAAAACTCAGTGCGTCAGAATTTCTAAGGGTTTCAGATGAACCCGGGGCAGTACTTGCACTAAGAAGGTCAGTTATTTGAAATCTAGTGGGCTTGGATTTCTCAGCCGGCCAAGAGTCAAGAGTGCAGAAAGTATAGAAAAATCAGAGTAGTGGTAACAGTAGTTAAGTAATTAACCGGTGAGAGTTCCAAAGGCAACGATGAAGGGGGTTTATATAATAGCAAATTTAAACACATAAACAAGAAAAATCAATTAAACATAAAAAGGAAAGAATAGCATGCGAAATCCATTTACAATGAATTTATGAGAAATCAGGCAAACCCTAGTTCAAGACAGAGAACAAAAATAGTAAAATATCTCACTAAATCGGACTCATATGACCTACTAGTGAGTGTATCAGGTCAGAAATATGAGGATAGTACAGAATCGGAGTTGAACGAACACCCAATGACTCAGCTTCTATAAATAATCGAGTACCAAATATTGTAACATTGAGTAAATAGTATGAACTATCGTGTGAGCAAAAAATGGAAAGGGGATATGGAAGATTTTCCATATGATATCGGATTAGGGTTGGGACTTTTTAATGAAGACCGCTAGGGTTTCTCAGATAAAGAGGAGAGAATGTGAGCATTTAGGGGAGGCTATCTCACAAGAATGGATGTAAGGGCTTGGGTGAGTTTAATTGAAATGGAAGAATGGTTGTGGGCCATTGATCATTTGAGATCAACGGCTAGGATTCGAGGATAAGCTAAGCGGGTCAAATAAACGGCTCATGTTCGGGTTGGGTTAATGGGGTCATTTGGGCCAGGGCAGACTGGGCTAAGGTTTGGGATAGCTTGGGGTGACGGCTGGTGTATTGGGTCCGAGATCTGGTCTGTATTGTGCTAGATTTTAAATAAAAGAAATGATGGGAAAAATAATTTAATAAAATAGATAAATAAATATAAAAAATACTATTTATGAAATTTAATATTTTAAAATAATAGTTGAAGACAATAAAAACAAAAAAATTTATTTAGAACCTGAATAAAAATGATAAATGCAATTAATTGTAAAGTATAGGCTATTATTGTAAAAATGAATAAATAGTTCAAAGAAAAGCATATGTAATTATATAAAATGAAGTAATATGTTATAAAGTATATATGTAGGAGTAAACAGAAAATTGGGATGATTAAATCATCACAAAAATAATTTGAAGGAGTAATTAATAAATATTTGAATAATTAAAATGCATGAAAATCAATTTTAAAGCTTTAAAAATTATGAAAAATTACAGAAAGTACTTATATGAATCTTGTAAGTTGGTTATGATACATAAATGATATTTTGAAAGTATATATAATATTTAAAAAAAAATATGAGGGAAAAACTAGGCATCAACAACTGCCCCTCTTTACACAGAAATTTTGAAAGAGTTATCGGGTAAAGAAAATAATATCCAAATTTGTTCGAAATGAGTGGGACGATGCATTTTTGAAAAATGGGGCCGGACCCTAGTGTGTATTCCTGGATCCAATGGTGAACGAAACCGATGGAGTTGTTAAATGATAGTGCCGTAAGTAACGGATAATTTTAAGTGGAGCTATGAATGCAAATTTGAAAGTCACATATGTATAAGGCAAGTATTGAATGGTTATGGGACAAAGGGTAATTAATTATTGATCATCGGTTATTCTTGAGACGATCGAAGGATGTGAACGTTGTGAACAGAAACCAGAGCAAGAATTTCTCCTATTTGTAGGATGGTTACCTCCCGAGTTACCTTCAAAATGTAGAACACGATGCACGCGAATATATGGTGTTATTGCATAAATTTAAACATGATGCAAATTTCCTTTCAACCATGAGAGTTATTTTTGGATGATAAGGATGATGTAAAATCCTCCTTGGAACGTCAAAGGAGGTTGAACGAGGCATTGCAAGAAGTTGTGAAAATAGAGGTGATCAAGTGGTTAGATACCGGGGTTGTGTACCCCATCTTTGATAGCTCGTGGACTTCGCCGGTGCAGTGTGTACCGAAGAAGGGTGGTATGACCGTGGTGACCAATGCTAAAAATAAACTAATTCCAACCCAGACAGTTACCGGATAGAGGGTATGCATGGACTACTGCAAGTTGAACAAGGTGACCCTCAAGGATCACTTCCCATTTTCTTTCCTTGACTAGATGCTTGATCGTCTTGCTGGGCGTGCCTTCTATTGTTTCTTGGATGGATATTCTGGGTACAACCAAATCTTGATTGCTCCGGAGGATCAGGAGAAGACCATATTTACTTGTCCATATGGCACCTTTGCCTTTTCTCGGATGCCTTTTGGGTTGTGTAATGCACTATCGACATTCCAATGGTGTATGATGGCCATTTTTACCGATATGGTGGAAGATATTTTGGAGGTGTTCATGGACAATTTTAGTGTTGTGGGTAATTCATTTGATGAATGTTTGAAAAATATGGATAGGGTGTTGGCCCGTTGTGAAGCCACCAATCTTGTGCTCAATTGAGAAAAATGCCACTTCATGATTGAAGAGAGCATAATTGGGTCATAAAAATTCAAAGCATGGCATAGAGGTAGACAGGGCTAAAATAGAGGTGATTTCAAGGCTTCCTTCCCCCACTTCTGTCAAGGAGGTTAGAAGTTTTCTTGGGCATGTGGGGTTCTACCAGAGATTAATCAAGGATTTTTCAAAGGTAGTGAATCCATTGTGCAAGCTACAAGAAAAGGATGCCATGTTCGTGTTCGTTGAGGAATGTATGCAAGCATTTGAACTTCTCAAGCATAAGTTTACCAGCACATCTATCATTACCGCACCCAATTGGAGCTTGCCTTTCGAGCTCATGTGCGACGTGAGTGATGTTGCGGTTGGGGAAGTTTTGGGTCAAAGAGTGAACAAAATATTTCATCCGGTGTACTATGCGAGAAAAAAAATGAATGAGGCTCAAAGGAACTATACGGTAACTGAGAAAGAGTTGTTGGCTATTGTGTTCGCAATGGAAATATTTCGGTCGTATCTCATGGGAGCCAAGGTCATAGTGCACACATATCATGCATCTCTTAGGTATTTGATGACAAAGAAAGACTCCAAAGCTAGGCTGACATATTGGGTCTTGTTATATCAAGAGTTTGATGTGGAAATTGTGGACCGGAAAGGTAGTGAAAACCAAGTGGCGGACCACTTGTCTCGCTTGGAGGAGGAAGGGAGGCCGTGTAATAGCCTAGAGATCAATGATGCATTTCCCGATGAGCAACTACTTTTTGTGTCAATGAATGATATGCCATGGTTTGAAGATGTTGCTAATTACCTTGTGACTGGTATAATCCCGTATGAGCTCTCTCCTAACCAAAGGAAGAAGCTCAAACGGGATAATTTGGATTTCTATTCGAATGAGACGTACTTATTCAAGATTTACACCGATGGAATGATTCGGAGGTGCGTCCCTGAGGAGGAGCAGTTAAGTATCTTAGAGGCTTGTCATTCCTCTCCCTATGGTGGTCATCATGGCGGGGCGAGGACAACTTCAATGGTCCTTAGTTGTGGTTTTTACTGGTCAACTTTGTATAAAGATGCAATTGATCATTTGAAGAGGTGTGATGAATGTCAAAGGATGGTATTTAGAGGAAAGATGAGATGCCTCTCAACACCATTCTAGAAGTGGATATTTTTTATGTGTAGGGTATTGATTTCATGGGCCCATTTGTAAGCTCGTGTGGGAACACCTACTTTCTAGTGGTGGTTGACTATGTTTCAAAATGGGTCGAGGCCGTGGATTTTCCCAACAATGAAGCTCGGAGTGTGATTGCGTTTCTTAAAAGTATCATTTTTACAAGGTTTGGCACTCCTTGTGCAATCATAAGTGATGGTGGGTCTCACTTTTGCAATAGAGCTTTTGACAACTTGCTTGCAAAGTATGGTGTCAACCACAAAGTTTCTACTCCTTATCATCCTCAGGCGAGTGGCCAAGTTGAAGTCTCAAACAGGGAAATCAAGAGTATTCTATCTAAAACGGTCAATGAAAATAGGACCGATTGGTCTAAGAAGTTGGATGACGCTCTATCTGCTTACAAGACTCCGATTGGTATGTCTCCGTACTGATTAGTGTTTGGAAAAGCTTGCCATCTACCGGTTGAGTTAGAGCACAAGGCCATGTGGGCTTTGAGGAAACTGAATCTTGAATGGGATGTGGCAGCAAATCTTCGTGTGGAACAACTTAATGAGCTTGATGAATTTCGATTCCATGCCTACTCCCGTTCTTCCTTGTACAAGGACAAGATGAAGTACCTTCATGATAAATATGCTCGTGGCAAGGAGTTCAAAGTGGGTGATTTGGTCCTCTTATTCAACTTTCGGTTACGTCTGGTTCCGGGAAAGCTTAAGTTAAAATGGAGTGGACCTTTTGAAGTGGTGTTTGTGACTCCGTTTGGTGCACTTCACTTGAAGAACAAAAATGGGGAGGTTTTCAGAGTTAATGGGCACAAGGTCAAGCACTACCTGGGAAAAATTGATGACAACCACGTGGTGGCACTTCATCATCTAAAGTGATTTGATGGTAACCTGCGTCGTGCAGCAAAGTTAAATCAGGCGCTTCTTGGGAGGCAACCCATATGTCTTTCTTTTCAATTTTCTTTAATTTTCATCGTAGTGTAGGATTTATTTATGGACTGACTAGTTGTGAGATGTTGTAGGATTGTGTTGATGCAGTGCAGGACCAAGTGAAAAAATTGATCACTCTCTGAAGTTTGCAATACGGATCGCACTATATTTTGTGCGGCCGCAAAGGACATAGTGCGAGGCCACCAAAATCTGTGCGGACCACACTAATGATTGGTGTTGAAAACGGGCTCTCTAAAGTTTGCCACCATGGCCGCGTTATATTTTGTGTGGTCCGCGGTGGACCAGTGCAGCTGTGGCATTTTATGCGGTCCGCAGTGGTTGCCTTCTAAAAGATTCATATTTCAGAGTAATGCGGACCGTAATTCCATTTTGTGCGGTCCGCGGTGGGTAGGTGAACTGAAGCCCATGACCTTTTTTCGTATAAATAGGACCTGAGGCCCTCCATTTAAACTTTTCGATCTCTTTACTCTCAAGGCCCAAAAATCATTGTTCACCACTTATAACTAATGTTCAATCTCTAAATTGCACGAATTCAACTACTTAGTATCGATTAATCATCAGTGCGTCTCATTTCTGGTAACTCTAATTCCTTTTTAGTTGTTTAATCTTGCTATTTTTTTTTAATTTTTATTTTTCTCTTAGTTCTTCTTCTTTTCTTCCCATTTTCTTTTAATTAGGTAGCATAGGTTAGTAAATCCTGTTCTAGTTAGGCATAGTTAGTTACAAAACTGAGGCAACAAATAGGGAATCACTATTAGGTAAAAATTTGGACTAAAATTGGACAAAACATTGAAGCCTAGGTTGGTGTTGCTGCTGGGCACTTAGTGTGGCCCGCGGTAGATGTTGTGCGGTCTGCAGTGCCTTTGTGCGGTCCGCCATGCTATTTTGTTCAGACCGTGTTGGAAAAACTTCTGAAGGTGAAACTTTAGGACCGCGGCCACAAAGGATTTTGTGTGGTCTTCGGTGCCTCAATGCGAACCGCATTGCATTTTGTGCGGTCCGCGCTGCACAGATTTAGAGAGTGAGTATTCTGAACCCCACCTTTGTGTGGACCGTAATGGATTTTGTTCGGTCTGCATTCTGCAAATTGTAACTGTCTGCAATAATTTTCCTGCAACTTTGCATTTAATTGATTCTATTGATACTAACAAAGCATGACTGAATGTTGCTTGCAGACAATGGTGAGATTACGAGGAAAAGGTAATAAATAACCAGGATGAGAAGAGTCCTCCCGGGGGTTGGGACATGGAAAGATAAAGTTGATCCCCCGAGTTCGGGAAGAAATAAAAGTAATAAGAAAGGCAATCTGGGCCACTGATAGAGCTGCTTCCCACTCATCGGAAAGTGAGTATGAGCCTTCCCGGGAGGCGTATGACTCTGACTCCCTCCCGGAATATATAGATGACTTACCGGATAGGTTTAGGCTGACAGATGACCCTTCTCCTCCAGGCCTTCCTACTACCCAAGCATCAGTGCATGTATCTTCTGAGTAGTTTGAGGGCTTAGCCGATGGCAATGGCAATGAATATTCCATATCTCCTACAGCTTCACTATCCGGAGAGGGCCCCGTAGCTGAAGTAGGGGATGAAGTAGAAGGGGTTGAGCCCCAGGTGGGAGGAGTATAGAGAAATAGAAATCCAGAGACACGGAAGGACCAATTTGTGAGTGAGGTTGCTTATTACAAGTTCAGAGAGCGGTGCCCGAGAGGAAGCTAAGACCTGAGCGAAAATTTATCATACATGACCTCGAGCCTCAAAAACACAATGTGTTGAGGTAGTTTAGAGTGAGAGTTGGATGGGAGTATTTTATGGGCTAGGTGGAGGAGGCCAATAAGCACTTGGTGAAGGAGTTCTACACAAATGTGGCCCACATAATAAAGGGCACAACGGTTACCAAGACCATAAATGAGTACCTAGGCTTTCTTGAGGAGGATGAGACATTGTATTTGGAGAAGATGCAATTGGGAGAGGAAGCTCGTCCTTGATTGTAACAACACTTGGCAATCCCACGTACCACCCCCGATTGGTTTACTGCGGGAGTGAAGATTTTGAGAAGAACTTTGAATTTTAAGGCAAAGGGGTGGGAGACATTCGTGTGCAGCAGACTAGACCCCACTACCCACGACAACTCATTCCCTCTTCATCGGGCTATATTGGTAGCATCGATCATGGCGGGGCACCCAATTAACGTTGGGAATGTGATGTCTCAGGTTATTACACGGGTGGTGAACGAAGGTGACAAAAATTATCCCTTTCCCAACTTCCTGACCATGTACCTAAGGGACTTAGAGATGGAAAACTAGAGATTTGACATGAAGATGAAACCGAAGGCACCGTTCTCTTAGTTCATCCTGCAGGGTGATGACAAACCTAAAGGCAAGCACTACAAAGGAAAAGCCACAGCTTCAACTGGCCAGTCTGAAGAGCCAGTAGTGGTAGTGGCTCCTACTCAGCCTCCTTCCACACCAGCAGACATGCCCCTAGGTCCATCCCCTTCTACAGTTCCAGATATACCTTCCAACACTGTATACCTATTGACCGCCCATCATTTGAGCCAGGCCCTCGCTAGCATCAACGCAGACAACTTCTTCTAAGTTATCTGTACTATCTACTACAGTGGCAGCCCAATCAGCACCTCCTCTTCCATAGGTTACACAGTCCATTGAGGATACTCTCAAGGAGCTTCTGGACAACCAGAAGAAGCTTCTAGAGAACCAGAAATTGATCATTGAGGCTATTGATTCACATGGGAAGGCACTCACGGAGCTTGAAAAGGAGGCAAAGAAAATAAGGAAGACTCGGGCTTCAAATGAGTCGGTGAAGTAGCTCAGGGTAGAGGTTGATAGGCTGAAGGCGGATCACCTATGTTTATATTTACTATTGCATGACCCAGCACCAGCAGCCCAGCCCCAGCCAGAGCATGAGTTAGAGAGGCCTCCCAAGAGAAGGTGGGTGATTCCCTGTTCAGATGATGCAGTCATACGGTTGGAGGACTCGCAGGGAGGTTCCTCCAGCCAGCCCCAGGATTTACCCCAGGACTCAGTCCAGGTCTAGGTCCTAGCAGAGCCATAGGTCATAGGGAGCCAGTCACAGGTTCCTGTGTAGACAGAGGACCCAGGGACCCAGACTCAGGATCATGTGCAAACGGAGGACCCATAGGGACTTTCTTTTTCCTCTCTTCTCTATTTTTGTTCTTATTTTGGTTAGTTGGCATTGAGGACAATGCCAGTTCTCATTTGAGGGGGTAGCCCGATTTGGATATTTGGATATTTGGATGACCGTACATATGACAATATTTTATGCTTTCTTTCCTTTTTTATCTTTGGTATGTATATAATTTAGCATTTCATTGCACTTCTCGTACTTTTTACTTTGGGTCTCTATATGACTTTTCGTACTTTTTACTTTGGGTCTGCATATAAAAGTTTTGTTCTTATGTATATATTATTTCTCCCTATTGTATATTCATCTAAATCCCGTCTTGTACATATTTATTTTACTTTCCGCATTTTTCCTTTCGTAGCTTCTTATTTTATGTTCGTAGCTTCTTGTTTTGAGATTTTGCAATAAGCCTTTGGTTTTCTTAATGCTATGGTTCTTTCAATAGTTGGAATTTGTGTGAACCGGGTGGCTCTTCCCGATGATGGATGACATGAAAACTTTCTTAAGGGTTTGAGTCTTTTTTATTTTTGCTTTTAGTAGTTAGTTGGTAAGGGTGCCTGAAGCAAAGCATCACTTGGGTCTAACACATTTGCCTTTGATCCCATGGTCAAAAATAAATCGGTGTGCGTAAGATGGTGAAAGTTGTGACCTTGAGACTCTTGTGTTGGCCGATAATCATCAAGTGGTTTTTCGGGACCATTGTGTTGCACAAATATTATCTAAAATTTTTGTGGGCCCCTGACTCCGTGTCTTTAGCAATCCCAAAGCTTGTGTGGTGAGAATTTGAACTGCAGTCCAAGTCCCGAGCCATTGATCTAGAACTTGCCCTGAATATTTGTCTAGGCGAAATCCTAAGTGTAATTTGACTTGAGACGTGATTATAGGCTCTCCTTGATCCGAATGATATCTTGAACACTTCCATGGCTTACCAATAATAAAATCCCTAGTCACCCCTTTTGAGTCTTAGACCTTTTTATTTCAAGAACTACACTACAAGCCTTTACCCGTTCTAAAGATACCCTCTCTTGGCACCCAATCTTTTCTTAGTACATGGCAAAAGTATAAGTTTGAGGGGAGAGACGATGATTGAAATAAAGTGGTAAAAGGTAAAAAATGGAGAAAAGGAAGGGCAATGAAAAAGAGAAAATCAAAAAGACAAAAAGAATGTTCAATGTAGAAAAGAATGAAGGAATTCAATAAAAGCAAAGAATGAAAGGTGTGGAATGTTTAGAAAGGAGAAAAGATTTGAAATGAATAAGAAAGAGTGAAAGTGTATTTCTCTAACACCTTAGAAAGAAGTGAAATCACTACTAGAAATTGGAGCTATGGCAACCCTTCGAAAACCGTTACAATAAACAAGTTAACCGTCCCTATAGGGCTAATGGGACGGATTTGGACGCGTTTCGGGATTCAGTATTACAATAGATCTATTGGAACGGTTATGTGCAATGGTTTACAAATAGTCTCCATAGACAGGGTGTTGGAACGGTTATAAACCGTCCTGGTAAAATAATACAGCTGATTTTTTTTAAATCTATTGCAACGGTTGTCATAATATATTGCAACGGTTGTCATGATATATTGCAATAATTATCAATACCCTTACTGCAACGGATATTATAACATATTGAAATGGTTATTAGGGGTTGCTCTTATTATTTGCTAGGTCTATTAGAACAGTTATATTCTCTATTGAAATAAATTGTAATTTCTGATATTTATGAAAGCAAAATGAGAAATGGTTTCTTACTCTATGAAATTGTTTACACCATATCCAACTAGTATTATCCATGTACAAAAAAATAAAATAAATGAGTTGCATACAAAAAGTTCCAAACTAAAATATCCTTAAACATAATAATACAAAGTCTAACAATGATCAACAACGTTCAAGTAAGGTCTTCGTCACTGCTTTCATCCGCAATCACTGCACCTACAAAATACAATGAGAAATAATTAAATAAAATTTTTAGGATAATTGAATCACAAAGTAATTGAGTGACCAATTTGATAACTTAAAAATTTTCAAACTCCCTGAATTCTTAAATTTTTTGGCAGAAGTTCCTTTGTAAATATGACCATCCCAAAATTTTTAACCTGCTCAAAACATCATTTGTAAATACAATTCTGTGACATAACACTTAATTTGCACATAACAATGAAGAACTCCCACTGTCAGTCATGAAAATTAGAAACAGAACTACTGCTCAATGGTAATTTGCTTAATTCAAACATCCCTGCAGAAACTAATATGGATGTTTCTCACTTTTCAATTTCTGAAGCAATGCAGAAACCATAGAAAATTAGAACTACTATATGAACCATATGCAAAAAACATGTAGAGGTTAATCCTATGTGACATATCCTGCGAAATTTAGTAAATAGAAACTACTTATTCTTCTAAGAGGGAAGGAACCAACAACAAAGGAAATATACCAAACAATATAAAAACACACACACATATACACATTAATAGTCACAGGGAAGCAATAAACTAAAAATAATAGCCAAACTTTACATAGTAGAAAAGCCAAAGTGTAGGAAGACAATCAAGAGGCTTTTTGGTTGTTTGTGCAAAACAACAAGCATTTACAAGCTTTATGCTGGTGAAATTTCATAAAATATGGGGTCGAAGACAATCTAGAAACACTAATTAGCTGTCATGCATCAACACTAATAATATCAATAAGGATCAAGAATAAATATAAAAAAAGAGAAGAACAGGAACTACTTATAATACAAATTTTGACAATAAACTATGTCAGAGCAGCAAATCAAGGGCAAGCCCAAAGATACGAATAAAGCCAACAAAGGGACAAGAACAGCCACAAAGAAAAACAAAGTTGCCATGGCCAGGTCCAGCAGAAAAGTAATGTGAAATATAACTTGCGTTGATCATAACTCTGAACCTAGCAAAGTGACACCATCCAGGCAAACTAATCTTAAGCAGAGTAAAGCAGTATGAAGTACCTCATCAGAGGGATCTGATACAGCCTTTAGAAGAGAATCAAGGATGTCATTACGAAAAACTAAGGCCTATTTTAAAAATAAGAAAAAAAAAATGAACACATATGCTGATAAAAATTCAGGAACCACAGAAATGTAAGCAAATAGAATCATTATTGATCAACTGACAAAGAAATCTTTGTAAAATAAGTCTATTATCAAAGCGTTCACACACAATATACATCATATTACTTCTGAAAGTTGAAATAAACATAAAAGATATTTTTAGCTTGTAAGGCAGAAATATGATTGGAGAAGCAATAATTTTTATAACAATTAAATTATAAACGACAAATACATAATCTTACCTTTAAAAATTTAAATAATTCTTAGTTATCGATGATGAGCATTTATTTGAATGAGGAGACTACCATATGCAGCTTTAATACACCTGATAGCAATGCGGGATCTAGTGTTCCACTCTCCAACACTATTATCCTCCTAGAAGAGAGAGAACAGAGAACAAGCACGGGCAAAATGTGGAACCTTTCTTCCACTAGATGTAAAAGAATGGCCTATGCTAAACAAATTGAATTTGTTCTGTAATTTAAGTTAAAGTTATGAAGAAGAAAAAAGAAATGTAAGTTCCAAGAATCAATAATGCAGCTCTTTCTAGTAGGAAGTCTTTGATAATTCCTATGACTACTCACTCCCACCTAACAATGAACTAGTAGCGCTTATAGAAATCCAGGCTCCATTACCCAGCTTCTAGGGAAACCCATCCATGCTGATACTGTAGTGTAAATTAAAGATATTGAGCCATGTTTCAACTTAAATAACCATCTTTATGGCCACGAAAAAGCATCCTCATCATGCAATAACAAAAAAGAATGGTTCACATGATGTTAAGTTTTCAGTTACCTCTGAGCGATGTCTATTTAACAGGGTTGACATCCAGTGCAATGCTTCAATACGTGTTGCCTCCCATTCACTGGACAACTGCCTGATAAGCAGTTAAGATAAAGTTTATAAGAAACCTAAATAATATTACAAAAGCCACTGTCATACAAATACTTTATTACTGACCGTGAATGTAACATCAAGAGAAAACTATTTCAAAATAAAAAACACTATATTTTCCTCTTTAATTTCATACCTCTGAGCAATGGAGAGAATGGCTCCTACATCAAATCTCTCGGCTGGATCAGTTTCGATGCCTCGAAGTTCTTCATTCGTTTCGCGAGCAACCTAATTGGAATAAGCAGAGAATAGGATAAAAGTGAAAAGAGAGACACAGAAGGAATAACAAGAAGCACAAACATCAAAAAAGAAAAGGTGGCATGAGAAGGAAAAAATGTAAAGTACTACAACTATAAGACAATGTACTTACAAATCTTATTTTCTCTTATTTATCAGATATACAGGGCAAAATTGCTCCCAGAATGTCAGCGTAATAAGGCACAATCTGCTCTCCACCAAGTTTCACAAACTCATTTATCTGTAGAGCAAAGTAGTCTATTGAAATTGATATAAAAGGTCGAAGCAAGTAAAGAACTAAAAAAGGACATCCAAGTGCACAAGGTATCCCACATTCTCGCAGGGTCAAGGGAAGGACCGTACTCCAAGGGGTGTAATGTAGATGACCTATACTAATGCAAGCATTAGTGGCAGCTTCCACAGCTCGAACCTGTGATCTTATAGGTCACACAAAAATAACTTTACCGTTGCTCTAAGGCTCCCCTTCGAAGCAAGTAGTGAACTATTAACTATTTTTATACCAACGAAACCCAAGGGGAATAAAATATAAAATTAAGCTAACCATAACATGGTGTTTGATGAATTATACATGTCAAGGTCCTTACCCAAGTTACAACAGTCAACCGAGTAAATTCATCCTGCGAGCCCGCTCTGTACCAGTATCTGTGCCACGCGACCATAATCTATAGACTTGAAAAGAAGTTCTGTTTCAAGTTAAAAAGTAATCCAAGAAAAGGACATACTAAGATTTTCTTTTTAACAAAATATCTATGATTTACCAAAGAGAGATATTTTTCTTACCAAAGATACATCTGCAATGTATAAATCAAAAGCAAAACACAACTACTAAAACAATACTAATAAACACAAGCTACACCTGAGAGTAGCCATTTTTTGCATGACCCTAAATAACTGGGCCACTTTAATAATACTCCCTCTGTTTCAACTTATATTTGTTAGTTTAACTGGGCACGGAGTTTCCGAACATCGATAGAAACATCGAACAAAAATCTCATGGTTTAAACAGAACATAAAAACCTAACAAATAAATCCCCCAATTTTACAAAATAGAAATCACAGCGAAGATCGAACATCAATGGCAAACATCAAACAATAAAAATATTACCAGAGAAATTGGGGTAGCGAAATGATTTTTCTGAATATTACTTGAGAAAGAAAAAAGGATAAATAAGGATAAAGAAAAAAGAGCAGCGAAAATAGGAGCAGTGAAAGAAAAAATTACCCGAGAAAGAAAAAAAGCCCCAAAATATTACCAGAGAAAGGAAAAAGGAGCAGCGAAATAATTTTTCTGAATGACCAAGAAAGCGAACATCGATAGCAAACATCGAATAAAGAAAATCTCATGGTTTCAAATAGAAAATCAAAACCTAACAAATAAATCCTCCAATTTTACAAACTAGAATCATAAATGTATCATATAATACAAACAAAGCAGAAGCAAAGACATTCAAACAACAACAACGGCGCCATTGGAGTCGAAAGCAACACTGCAGCTGAGGCCAAAAGTGCTCCTATTCTTAAGGAGAAGAAATCCAAACGCCAAATTAAAGAAAACATACGGGAAAAAAGAAAGAGAAAATCGAATAGTTAAACAAACATCAAACATGGGAAAAAATCGATAGCCTACCTCGGAGATTGTTCGTATGTTAGCCGAAATTGGTCATCAATCACAGACAATTGTCGTCCGTCACCGGAGCTGGCCGACAGAGTCCGTCGATGGTGAGGTCGATGTATTCTAGGTTAAGGCTGAGAGAGACGGTCTTCAAGGTTTTTGAGACTGAGTTTTTAAAGAGAGTGACGGAACCTTCTATGTCAAATATTAAAGAGTTATTAAAATACTAGTAGGGTTAATTTTTTATTTTTTTAATAAAAATATAGGAGGAAAAGTAAGAAGGGAAAAGTAAACCATTCTAATATACTTTTATTTTACAAAACCGTTCCCATAGGTAACTCTATGGTATCGCTTTTACAAACTGTCTCCATATATTCACTTATAGTAACAGTTATTATACTATTGGAACTTTTGTTCTTCAGAAGTGTCCCAAAAACCTTTTGACTCTATTAGGACGGTTTAAACCGTTCTAATATATGATCTATTGTAACAGTTACAAAACCGTTGCACAATAACCGTTCCAATAAAGTAATTTTCTAGTAGTGACTGACTCAAAAAGTCAAGTGAATGTGTGCCAAAATGAAGCAAAAAGAAGTGCTAAAGGTAAGACGGAACCTACTTATACCAACCATTTCCTACCCTACACCAAAAACCTTCACTATGTCTCCACAAAAGCTCTATATGTTCTTGAGTTGAATGAAGCTTACATTAGTGGTGACCCACATAAGGGGAAAGCATATGGTACCTAGTGCCGGACTTGTGACTTTTCCTTGAGAGAGATGACTGTATTTTCATTAACCTCGTTCTGAGTGCTACTATCCTAAAGGTGAGGTTTGCTTAGGGAGAGTTGAGGATGTGTGAGTTTGGGTTCTACAATGACCAAAGTAATAGAAAGAGTTTCTTTGATGTGTTGAGTCAACTCTTGATGCTCTTGTGTCGCACTAAATTTATGGTGTTTAAAAGAGTGAAGTCTGTTAATGATTCATTTGAATCGAGGGCAATTGTTAGTCCCAATTGATGCTAGTTGAGGTCACTTTAGGTTAGCCGAAATTTCTTGGATTTACTCTTAAGAGGTGGGTCTTATTTTGTTTGCTTGAGGACAAGCAAAAGCTTAAGTTTGGGGGAGTTTATAGCTAGGGATTATGATGTATTTTACACTCCTTATTATTGAGTTTTGATTAAAAATTTGTACAAAATAGTCTTCAAGGCTTACGTGTTGTACTTGATTGCAGGGTTTGATCAATAAGGTGACAATTCGGCAAAACCAGCTCAAAAAGGAGTGAAACATGCACAAGTACCAATAATAAATCCAAGCTCAGTATAATAGGACCAATGCGGCTGCACTCCATTCTGTGCGGTTTGCAAAGAAGATGTTCAGAGAGTACTCATCTCAGGCAGCAAAGCAATGCGTCCTTACTCCATTCTGTGCGGTCTGTAAAGAAGAGGTTCATAGAGTGCTCATTTCAGGCCGCCGAGTAATGCGGCCGCACTCTATTCTGTGCGGTCCGCATTGACTTTATTGCGGCCGCACTAGTTTCTGTACGATCCGCAATGCTCAAGTTAAGAGAGTTGTCCAGTTGAAGGAACAATGCCAATACGGTCTGCATTCCATTTTGTACGGCCCGCGGTGCATTTTGTGCGGCCCATGGTGGCCAAGTTCAGAGAGCAAAAATTTCAACCAAGATCCTTAGTGTAGCCATACTCAATTTTATGCGGGTCGCACTAGCTCCGTAGGGGTATTTTTGTCCAAAATATTTGGCCTAGTATAAATAGTTCTTTTTCTATTTTTAGGTCATGAGTGAGATTTTGAAGCTGAGCTGCGCTCATGAATTGTGTTCTTTTACCATTTTGAGTAATTTTACAATAGTTTTATCATTGAATCTTCAAGTTTTAGTTAGTAATTTAATATTATGGGTTCATCTTCATCTATTTCTTTATTTTTCTCTATTATTATGAGTAGCTAGACCTATCAGCTAGGGTTGTGGCTCAACCCTAGTGTGGGTAATTGATGGGTCTTGTATTTTAAGGATTGAATGTCTATGGATATTTGATATTTGGACTAATTTTATGGTTTCACTATTGAATTAGTGGTTGCAAATACTAGTTATGCTTAGTGGACTTGGGCTCTTCTTGAGAAAGAGAGCCTAAGTCTATAAAAATTAGTCCAACAAAAAATTAGGGCGCACTCAAAAGATTGATAGCCCCAGTTAAAGGGTTAAACCGACATATCGTAATACCCGACTTGAACCTCAATTGCTTGCACAAATGACCATACCCAATTGATCTTGAGAAAATCAATTAGGGCAAAATTACTAGAACTACCGAGATGTATAGAGTGAGTAGAATAATGCAATGGTTATATCGTAATACTCAAATATGACAACCTAGCCTTAGACACGAGAATCCGCCGAGTATCCACCTAGGTGAAAGTCACTCCCCAAGTGTCTTTTAAATAATTAGACAACCTTTAATAGTCTTCTCTTAGCTTAATTTAGCATCTTAGTAGTATAAATTTAGAAGTAATATCAAAACCAAAAATGTTTAGAAATGCAATTAGGAACAATTACACAACTCCATTTTAGATAGAAACTCAATTCCAATCTCTAGCTCCCTATGAAAATCGATCCTGACCTTTTCGGGTAAAAGCTGCTTCGACCATTCTTGCTACTTTATAGTAGTACAGGATTGGCCTCGATCAGGGCCGAGGGATGGGTTTGAGCTTATTTTTTGATTTTGGGCCATTATTTCATATTTTTCTTGTGGAATTAATTCCTTTAGCCCATATTGATTGTATTGATTATTTGTGATTACATTCAGGACATTTGAAGGCCGACTCGCGAGGCAAAGGTATTTTGGAGTAGAGTTTTACTCGGATTGAGGTAAGTAATAGTTCTAAATCTGGTCCTAATGGTATGAAAACCCAAATTATTTGTTATGTGATAATTTTGGAGGTGACACACATTATAGGTGATGGGCGTGTGGGTGTGCACCGTGGAAATTGTGACTTGGTCTATTCCGTAAAACTATAAAGTTGAATAACTTGCTGCTAGCTATATGCTCTCTATATGTCACATAAATTTGATTGTATTTAATGTTATAAATCATGTTTAATATTAGCATTGGTACTATTGGGACACATAGAGGTCGTGTTACTTGTTGAATTACTTGCGAAATTCTATGTGGACTTAGTCTCTGTTTTTACTCGCACATCATATTTCAGTCTCTGTTATTCTTATTGATACATCATGATATTGTTGTTTGGGCTAATTTTCCTAATTTTGAGAGCCATAGAGACTGGAGAGATTGATGACTAAGTGAGGCCGAAGGCCTGATCGTGAGGATATATATGGGATTGAGCTGCACGCCGCAACATGTTTCATTGATTTATACCATTATTGGCTTGATATAGAGATTGGGTTATAGGGTCCCCTCCGAAGTCTGTACACAACTCACTGAGTGCGAGTGCCGAGTGCTGAGTGATCGTGAGGACTGAGTGACTGTGAGGAAGGAGTGATTGTGAGGTTAAAATGAATGGGAGGACTGTGTAATTGTTGCCTGAGAGGATGTATATGATTTCATTGTTGTTGCACATAGTTTCCTTATATCACTATTTTGAAAACTTCTGAAAGATATCTTTATCTCGTTTTACTTGACTTGACATAAACAAACTGATTTGACTTGATTTAAAAGATTCAGGAAGCATGTCTATTTTTCCTTGTTTAGACTATTGAAACTGATTCATAACTAAGTAGCTCATCACTATCTTTTAGTTCCTTATTTATTATTATTATTTAATGAGTTGGTTGTACTCACGCTACACCCTACACTTCGTGTGCACATCTAGGAATTTCTGGATGCGGAGGGTGTTGATAATTCTCTTAGCTAACTGTTGGAGATAGCAAGGTAGCTGTATGGCGTTTCCAGACCTTGTTTTCTCCTTTCTTATATTTTCTTTCGTTGTATTTGGATTCAAACTGTGATAGTCATTTCATTGCAAGACTGATTAAGTTTAGATGCTCATAGCTTAGTGACACCCAGATGTTGGGCCTATTTTCCATAGTTGTATTTTGGGTTTTACCCATGTTTATGAAAACTTTATTTATTTAAAAAGTTTTGATTTATCTTTCTATGAAATAGTGGGAGTATTCTGAAAATGTCAACTTGCCTAATACCATCGTGCAGATTCACTAGTTGCCCTAGTTCAGGAGCAGGTCGCAGTTGTGGAGGAGCCTGTGGGGCCAGCTCAGGCACTACCCGTGTCCATTATGATTCCAGGCCTTCAGGAAGCCTTAGTTAAGATTCTGACTGTGTGCACCAGTCTTGCTCAGGCGGTCTATGTTTTGGCTGCAGCAGCCACTTCTCAAGGCGGGGGATATACCCTGACTCCTGCCGCCCGCATACCAGAGCAGGTGATGTTGAGACTCCAAACACCAGGGGCACTACCGGCCCAGCCGGGTGCAGCTTCGCAAGCCCATTTGGTTCCTGTTATTTCTGATGATGAGCAGCAGAGACTAGAGAGGTTTGGTAGACTCCAGCCTCCATCTTTCAGTAGAGCAGAGTTGGAGGATGCTCAGGGTTTCTAGGACAGATGTCAGAGGATTCTCCGTATAGCAGGTATTCTGGAAACCAATGGGGTCTTGTTCACTAATTTTCAGTTTATTGGAGCTGACTTCAGTTGGTGGGTGGATTATGAGAGGCGTAGGTCGGTTGGTGCAGTACTACTTACTTGGGAGGAGTTCACCGTTCTCTTTTTGGAGAATTTTAGGCCGCAATCTCGCAGAGAGGAGCTACACAGAAAATTTGAGCAGTTATGTCACGATGATATGTATGTGACGTAGTACGATATGAGGTTTTTTGAGTTGGACTGTCATGTTGTCTGGTTATTTCCCATTGATAGGGAAAGGATCAGGAGGTTCATTGATGACCTCACATTTCAGCTGCGGGTGCTTAAGACTAGAGAGAGGGTATCTGATGCTACATTTGATGAGGTTGTTGATATTGCTCGACAGATAGAGATGGTCCGTAGCCAGGAGCGGGTTGAGAGGTAGGCCAAAAGGTCTCTTGGATTAGGTGGTTTTATTAGGGTTAATTATGAAGGTAAGTTCTAGCACGACAGGGGTCGTCCTTTCAGGCATGCTCAGACAACTCGCCCAATTCACCATGGTGCATCATCTTGCCATGGTTCACATAGTTCTCATCAGGGTTACTCATCTATCAGTGCCTTTCTTGCTCAGAGTTCGTCCCGTGCTCTTTCGGTTCAGGGCTCATCTATGCTAGGTCCTTCTACCAGTTATCCTGGTGCTCAGGGCTCCCTTCAGTCCCAGTCACCAGGACCAGGGAGTTGTTTGGAGTGTGGGGAGTTAGGGCATGTGTGAAGGCAGTGTCCTTGTTGCCGTGGAGGTTCAGCACAGCAGAGGAGCCAAGCTGCGTCTTATGCACCAGTTGCTCACCACCCGCTCAGCAAGCTCGGGGTGGGGCCCAATAAACTAGAGGTCTCCCTAGAGGGGAAGGCCGATTAGGTGGCGGTTAGGCCCGATTCTAGGCTCTTCCCGCCAGACCAGATACCATTGCTTCAGATGCAGTAAACACATGTATTGTCTTAGTTCTCCACAGGTATACCTCTGTATTATTTGATCCTGGTTCAACTTATTCATATGTGTCCTCGTATTTTGCTCATTATTTGGAATGCCCCATGAGTCTCCAATTTCATCTGTTCATGTGTCTATACCGGTAGGCGATATTATTGTTGTGGACCGCGTATATTGGTCGTGTGTAGTGACTATTAGCAGATTGGAGACTAGGATTGATTTATTATTGCTTAGTATAATTGATTTCGATGTGATATTGGGTATGGACTGGTTGTCTCCATGTCATGTTGTTTTGGATTGTTACGCTAAGACGGTGACATTGGCGATGCCGGGATTACCGTGGGTTGAGTGGCTAGGTTCTCTAGACTATGTTCCCAATAGAGTGATTTCATGTTTGACGGCTCAACGGATGGTTGGATAGGGTTGTCTATCTTATTTGGCCTTTGTAAGGGATGTTAGTACATAAACCCTACTATTGATTCTGTTTCGGTGGTGGAAGATTTTTTCGGATATGTTTCCTATAGAGCTGTCGGTCATGCCGCTCCATAGGGATATTTATTTTGGTATTAACTTGGTGCGGGAACCCAACCCATTTTTTTTCCTCCGTTGGCGCCAGCTGAGTTAAAGGAGCAACTTCAGGAACTCCTTGATAAGGTGTTTATTAGGCCTAGTGTGTTACCTTGAGGTGCACCGGTTTTGTTCGTGAAAAAGAAGGATGGCACTATGAGAATGTGCATTGCTTATAGGCAGTTGAACAAAGTCACAATCAAGTAGAAGTATGCTTTGCCGCATATTGATGATCTATTGGACCAACTTTAGTGAGCGAAGGTGTTCTCCAAGATTGATTTGAGGTCAGGGTATCACCAGTTGAAGATTCATGACTTGGATATTCGAAAGACATCTTTCAGGACCCGTTATGGTCATTATGAGTTCCTTGAGATGCCTAATTTTGGCTGACCAACGCTCAACAACATTCATGCATATGATGAATAGTGTATTTCAACCTTACCTCGAATAGTCTGTCATTGTATTCATTGATGATATCCTGGTGTACTCTTGTAGCCAGGTGGAACATGCCCAGCATTTGAGGATTGTGTTGCAGCGGTTGAAGGAAGAGAAGCTTTATGCCAAGTTCTCCAATTGTGATTTTTGGCTCAGTTTAATGGCATTCTTGGGGAACGTGGTGTCCAATGAGGGTATTGAAGTGGATCTGAAGAAGATAGAAGCGGTTCAGAGTTGGCCCAAACCATCCTCAGCTACACAAATTTGGTGCTTTCTTTTTTTGGCTGTTTATTACTGGCGATTCGTGCATGGTTTCTCGTCTATTCCATCGACCTTGACCAAATTGACCCAAAAGGGTTCTCATTTCAGGTGGTCAGATGAGTGAGAGAAGAACTTTTAGAAGCTCAAGACTGCCTTGACCACTGCTCTAGTTCTAGTTCTACCATAAACTTCTGGTTCTTATACAATATATTGTGATGCTTCTCGGATTGGTATTGGGTTTGTTTTGATGCAGGAGGGTAGAGTGATTGCCTATGCTTCACGCCAGTTCAAGCCTCATGAAAAGAACTACCCTGTACATGATTTGGAGTTGGCTGCCATTGTTCATGCGTGGAAGATTTGGAGACACTACCTCTATGGTGTGCCTTGTGAGGTAGTTATGGATCATCCTATCCTCTAGCACTTGTTCAAACAGAATGATATAAATTTGAGGCAGTTGTCACGACCCTAAAATCGACTCGGTCGTGATGGCACCTATCGTGAAACTAGGCCAGCCGACACAACTCCCGAATTAACCATTTAACCATTAACAATCATTTTTAAGCCTTTAATTAATCAGATATCTCATAATGTAAGTCTAAATTAACAGTGCAGAATAAATACACAGGCCCGATATCGGGGCGTGACAAGTCACGAGCATATTCTAAGGTCTGAATACAATGAAGAGTCTAAAATATACTAAATACAGTCTAAGGAAGACAAGAGGGAGAAAAGCAGTGCTGCGAACGTCGGGTAGCTACCTTGCTAACTGCATTAACTATGCCACTAAGCAATCAACACCCGCTATCGGGTTTACAACTACCTGAATCTGCACACAAGGTGCAGGGAGTAATGTGAGTACGCCAACTCACTATGCAATAAAAGTAAATGAAAGCTTAGCAGTAAGAAAATATGTAAGCCATGTCATAACGCTATAGCAAAAGCAGTACAATTCAAAAAAATTATAGAAATTATCTACTTCGTAAATCATGGTCAGTTTTGGTAAAACCTTTAAAACAAGTTTCAATAGTTTCAAACGAGTGATAAAATAGTGAGTAAAAATGATAGAAACGTAAATAGCCCCTCGGGCATAATATCAACAGAACCCGCCCCCCGAACTGACTCACAATCACTCATAATCAGCCCATCGGGCATAACATGAATCCAGAACAGCCCCTCAGGCTTGAATATAAAAAAAAATAGCCCCTCGGGCTACACCACATCACTCACACTGGTTACCCGCGCTCACTGCAGGTGAACAGAGTCCGGGAGGGGCCCCTTACGGCCCAAGCGCAATAACAAGTCATCTCGTGGCATAATCAAACAGGCTCTCGGCCTCATATCAATCATAAGCCAGCTCGTGGCATAATAAATCAGGCCCTCGGCCTCTCATATATCACAAATTAGTACCACATGCTACTGCGCGCAACCGAATCCCATGATATACTCACAACATAGGATCTAGGCCGTACTCAGTCATATCTCACTCAAGCCCCTCGTGCTGACAGCAAAATAAGTACTCGGCTAAAAATCATTTATAAAATCAAAAGAAGTGAATAAAACCGAGTTATGTAAATAGTAAGAACATAGCATGAGTGAGTGTAAGCATTAGACCAAAATAGTGAGTTAAAATAGTAGTAAAATCCCCTAAGGGTCCAAACAATCGGCACAAGGTCCAGACACAACATTTAGCCCCAAACACAATAATATTTTCCAAAATATAACAATATCAAATAGTTTTCAAGTAAAATACGCGACTTAACAGTCGTACGGGATGGATCAAGTCATAATCCCCAATGGTGCACGACCCCACGCTCGTCATCCAGTGTGTGCGTCATCTCGAAATAGCACAACAATGTAAAATCCAGGGTTTCATACCCTCAGGACAGTATTTACAGTCATTACTTATCTCTATCCGGTCCAAACTCTAGCCCGCGATGCCTTTGCCTCTTGAATCGGCCTCCGGATACTCCAAATCTATCCAAAACATATTTATACCATCAAGATATGCTAAGGGAACAAGGCCCACTCGAAAATAAACAATTTACATCAAGAATCCTAAAATTGACCAAACTCGACCCCCAGGCGTACGTCTCAGAATCTGATACAAATCACAAAACTAGAATCCTTACACTCTCACGAGTTCATACATATCAAATACATCAAAATCCGACCACAAACGACCCCTCGAATCCCTAGATTTAGCTCTCCAATTTCCAAGCCCTAACTTCCAATTTGCTACTGATTTTCCGATATAATTCAAGCTTACAACCTTAAAAATCATCATAAAAATGAGTTTAGGGACCAAGGACCTTACCGATAAGAAGCCATCTTGAATTCTCCCTTCAGTTAGCTCTCCAAAGCTTCTTCCTGTTTGAAATGTTATGAAAAACCACTCAAAATCACGAAGGGTGAAATAAACATATTCTGACCCAGCAATACCGCACCTGCGGACCCGCACATACGGTCCTAGGTGCGCACCTGCAAAATTCACTTAAAACTCCAAGGCTGCATCTGCGCAAAGAAATCCGCACCTGCACAATCGCAGGTGCGACCAGGACCTCGCTTCTGCGGTCCCAGCCTGTCCCTCTCATGGCCGCTTCTGCGTCTCCAAAATATGCTTCTGCGAGTCCGCACCTGCGGTCCCCCAGCCGCAGGTGCGGTTATGACAGCAACAGAAAACTTCAGCTGCCAAACCCAATTCAAAATCACCCGTCAACCATCCGAAATAACCCCGAGGCCCTCGGGACCTTAACCAAAAGCACAAACAAGTCACATTCCACTATCCAAACTTATACCAATCTTCGAAACACCTAATACAATATCGAATCAACCAAATAACATCGGATTCAAGCCTAAGGTTCCAAAAGCTTTCGAATTCTGCTTTTGATCAAAAAGTATATCAAACCTCGTCCGAATGACCTAAAAATTTTCAAACACATCACATATGACCCGACGAACCTACTGCAACTTCTGGAATTCCATTCCGACGTCTATATCAAAATCTCACCTATCAACCGAAAAAATGCCAAAATTCCAGTTTCGCGAATTCAAGCCTAAATCTAATCCTAACCTCCAAAACATATTCCGATTATTCTCCTAAGTAGCAAATCACCTAACAGCGCTAATCAAATCATAAAAATTTCAATCCGAGATCATTTACTAACAAGTCAAAACTTGGTCAACCTTTCACATTTTAAAGTTTAAACTAAGAACTGTTCTTCCAAATTCGTTCTCATTACCCTAAAAACCTAAACTGGCGATTTACATACGTCATAATAAATCACACGGGGCTAGCCATGCCGGAGAACTAGCGCGCGAAGTGCAAAAGCTCAAAATAACTGGTCGGGTCGTTACATCCTCCCCCACTTAAACATATGTTCGTCCTCGAACATACCCAAAGTTGTTCCGAAAACCATCAATCGCTGAGTAACCTTACCATGCACATACCCGGGGGTGATCCCACATCCCCTATCTCATATAGGTCTGACAACACAATGTAACTGTAATTCCAGAATCCTGCCTAGCCCATAAACCTTAGAACCACATTTCCACTTCTAAAATCAACCACAAGATCAGAATCTTACATTTGTTCTCTGGATAAGCTTGAACAAGCGGTAACAAACCATACCTGCAACCTCAGATGCAATTACATGATATACCACATAACGCAAACACTCGTAGCGATAACTTCTAATCACAATAGTTGCTCAAAACAACCGAATATCGATAATAGGCCTCTTATCAAATAAAGCCTCATTCAAACACTTCTGTACACTATCAATGATTAATGAAACACGTAGAAAGTCATAACCATTGAAGCCACTTCTCCTTTGGAAAGGACCATAGCAAATTTCTGAGCCGAACATCGATACTATCCTTCCAACATACTGAAATTAAATCCATTTATATTCATTAAAGATCCCAACGATCTCATCTAATCTAACACAACTAGAATGGTGACATCATACATCAATACAAAACTAAGGCCACAACTTGTGCAATCCGCGCACCAATAAGCAACAATCCGAACATACTCAAATCATAAAAATGACTCAAATAAGAGAGTTGTACTGCTAGCTCACCAGTACCACCACACACAATGCTGGTAAACCATCATACCTCGTAGAAATAGAACACATGAATCTAACCCGAAGAGTCATACCTCCACCTATCTTCGCTGCAATATGCAACCCTATCCAAACACTGATCCATATGAAACACCTCAAGTCACTATGCTCAAATCGAAAACCACGCGCAATTGATGTTTAGAACCAAAGCAAATAATTATAACCACGGCGAAGCAATTGATATAACATTACACAAACCCGAAAGGACACGACCGATACGCCATCCACCGATCAACACCCAATACTCTTCCGCTCGAATTCCATTGAGAGACCCAATAAAAATCGCACTACATGTGCCTATAACCAGCAAATCCTAACGCCTCACAACACGGGAAGGTAACTCATATATCTCCCCAAATCACTAATAAACTCAATAACAATTGAATCAACACCTCCCTCAAGAATGCAACTTGGAGTCAACCAAGCCAACTCGATGTATAATCATACATCCATATTGGCCTACCAATGAATACCTTACCAAGGAGTTCCTGAAGCTGCTCCTTTAACTCTGCATGCCATACGATACGTTGCCCGACACCAAAATAATACCGAAATCAACAACCCTGCCCGGCGACATGCCCGGTGGCAGAAAACTCATCCGGAAAATCCCTCACCACCGGAACTAAATCAATGGTAGGAGTCTCTGCACTGACATCCGCCACGAAGGCCAAATAACAAGTACAACCCTTCCCAGCCATCCACTGGGTCATCAAAAAAAACCACCCTACTAGGAACATAATCCATCGAACCTCGCCACTCACTCTGTGGTATTCCTGGCATAGCCAACGTCGTTGTCTTAGCGCAACAGTCCAGAATAACACAACACAGAGACAACCAGTTCATACCCAACATCACATCCAAATCTGACATACTAAGCAATACAGGATCCACTCAGGTTTCCAAATCCATAAAGCGCGTGAATCACCATATCCGATCCCAACTCTACCGTCCGAATATACAACACACCTCTAATACCCAATCATTCCACGAGAGGTACTCCTATAATTCTTCTGTGCCACCAAGCAAACTCGAATATCAGCTATCGATCCAAAAAGAGAGTGCAACAATACTAATGAAGTATCCTCAACTCAAACACATTGCCCTTCCTCGAATGTATACCCTCACCAATCAGTGATCTCATTTATCTAGTCATCTGAACTGTCCGTGCTACCTAAGAATTGGTAACCTTCCTTTCAAAACTGAATCGTGACGTTACATATGCAATTCTCAATCCTACACAACATACCGCATCTACCATACCATCCTAGGATAAACATGAGAACTTCATATCCCTTCCAAGCCACAAGCAACTACGTACTCAACCAACCAAGAACTTTTTCATTTGATCCCATCTTGAAGAAAATCATTATACATCCCATGCTCCTCATGTCAATAGAAAATATACACCTCCAAACTGTGGTAGAAATCACCAAGAACTCTTTGAATCCCATTTGCACAAAGCCAAACTGTCAGGACTGAATTGTTCTAACTCAACCAAGCTACGCAGATCACCAAAACCAAGGAGCATTGCCACAAAACACCTGCAGAAAGTCATTACCTCGTAAGCATCCAAAGAACTAATCATATCCTTACCATGTCGATCCGTCCATCTACCAAGCTATCCCATCTATCCGATTTTCCTTCTGATTTACCTTCAACTTGATACTCCTTCTTGCTATAACACCATAATTCCTTAATCCAGACTAACCATACGAGACCCAAGAATAAAACCACACCATCTAAGGCTCATAAGCTATTGGATACTCTCTTAAATATTCTCAAAGCACCACATTCAAAATACCTACCCTGAGAGAATGAACTGTGTATTGGTATTGCTGCGTAACAATGTATATATACACAAGAACAAGACAAAAAGAAACTAACTCTAACTCACAGCTAAGCCACTAACTAACTATAAATAACTGTACAACAGGAAAAACTGAAGGTACAAGATAGCAAAAACTAGACATAGAAGCATAAAGCATAAATACAGCTCAATAATCCTACGTATTTTGTTACAACCCGCATTCTTTATCCATCCATAAAGTTGAAGGATTGACAAGTTTAGCCTTGGTGAGAATTTAAGTAAAGAAGCTTGTGATAATCACTGTGCCATCTATATACTTGTGGTACTAATTTTGAAGATTTCTTTAGAAGTAAAGATAGTCCCTATAGACGCGAAGAACTCAGGAAGCATAGGCGATCCTTTACAAAGGTATGTAAGGCAGTTTTCTTTCTTGGTATGACTGGTATAATCG
>MU719423.1:0-77108 GCA_026770625.1 Nicotiana glauca
CAATAAATCTCCTTGAGACCATGATACATTTTCGTAGAACCTGGGTGCACGGAATACCTGGAATTATGAGCCTTCTCCATCACCCTCTCCTGAAACTTATCTACATCCGGGGCATATAGCCTAACTTGAGCTCTATTGCACGATTGGAGTATCAAAGAAGGGTGAATTTCCTAAATGTCTGAATAGCCTCCAACTTATAGATGTGGTCGACAACACACCGATAAGAAGGACTCTACTAGTCACGGATCCGAGACATCCTAGGACACTTTAAAATGTTAGGCTCTGATACCAAGTTTGTCATGCCGTAAAATTCAAGGAGCGACCGGTGCTCAACCGAGTAAACCCGACTGAGCAAGCCTGGCAGGTCTCATACATACTACCCAATCCAACTCATAATTAAATAAGAGATGGACTCTATTAAAAATACTTAGTATGTATTTTATTAACAGTTCCATTTCATTTCCATTAGCAGCTTAAATCATGAATATCAAAATATTAAAAGTTTTTTAAATCGTTGCCAAATATCAATATTTCAATCTTAATTCCAATACCCAACACAACCCACAACCTGTCTACGGAGCCTCTAAATATAACTAAAGAATAATACAGAAATGCCGGTAACAAGGCTCTGGATATACCTTACACAAATACAAAAATAAGACTCCAGGAAGAACAGCGACATAAGCCACGCAGGGCCCCGAGGGGAAGGGGCTCACCAATACAGCTGACGGAAAGTGGAGGAGGTGCTACTTCCGGTGGACTGGAGTGCCTGCTATAGAACCACCTACAACCATAACACGAATGCTCCCCGGCAAAAAGGACGTTAGTACATTTGAATTTTACTGGTATGTATAACTAAACACCATTTTACTAGAAAGAACTATCAAACAGGTACAAGTAAATAACATGAGTAAATCAAGGATGCAATTCATATAATCTTTCATACAATTTCCAAAATATAGATTGGGGCATTGCTGTCACATGTTCATCACTATTCTCATTACCATCGCCATCTCGAGCGAAGTCCGGTCACGATCCAACCGGCTAGGTCACCTCATTGGAGGCATTACTCTCAATCAATATTTCATTTCACTTATCAGGAATTCAATATCAGCACATTACCACCATGTGTGCGGCATGGTGTCCGATCACGACCCGATCGGCTAGGTCGCCTTGGCTAGGCATTACTCCATTCTCATTAGTCAACACCTCCAAATCTTTATTCCACACATATCATAACAATTCCTGGGCACTCATGGACACCATCATCACATCGTTTTCCCTTTCCAATATTCGTTTTACAAGTTATGATCATAGACACATATATCAAAGATAATTCAAGTTGCAATCACAGGTAAGTGAGCACATAGCTAGCATGAATAATTCTTTGTTTTGATGTTGGCTTATAGCCCAAGTATTTCAACACATAACTGTACTTTTTCATCCTTCTCTAATTATCAAGATTGGTACATTATTCACATTGAGGCACATCCTTCACGCATATGTATAGATATATGCAAATCAATTAATGCATAATTACAATCAATACACTAACCAATTCAACTTTTACCATACTTTCGTAAATGACAACAGAGCTCAATTTCTAATAAAAAGGGGTTTTAGCCATACATACCTCAATAAAGCTTTCCTTACTCTATTACGAATTTCCGGAACTCTTAGCACTTCGATCTATTGAGTAAGAATTACAAATTAAATTGACAATTAGGGATGAGATTGAGACTCTAGCTTGTTTCAAGCATATTGACAAACCCTAGAAGTCCAATGTGATCTTAGGCTCCTTTTTAGAGCAATTTATATCATTTTGTACCCCTCTTTATTTCACCACCTCCCACTACTATGAGGTTTGATATGCATGTAAGGAATCCATTGTTATACCCATGAAATCACCTTACTAGTGACCCCTTATATATGAGGAAAAAAAAATAATCTTTGGGCTGATGAAGTCTTACCTCTAGAGAAGAAGGTCTAGGGGTGGGTCTTCACTTGATTTTCTTCAAGGATTTAGCCATATCTTATGGAGTAATTTGATGGGGAGACTTTCCCTCTCTAAAAACCCTCTCTATCCCTCTAGAAATGCTCAAAAGAATGCTAAAAATGAGCTATAACACCGGATATATCGATAGGGAGGCCGGGTTAAAATTAGAAAATTGGAGCCCCTAGTCAAATATGCGATCACAGAGTAAACATGTGGTCCGCATAATGGACCGCAAAATGCTCCCCAACAACTTGACACTCTGACTGAGTCTGCGGCAGGAATGCGGTCCGCATTCACGTTCTGCGATCGTAAAGTGCATCGCAGAACTGACCCTCACAAAATTCAAAGGAAAATATGCGATGACTATGTTGTCCGCATTTCAATTATGCGACCGCATTTTCGACCGCATAGCTGATTTCAATTTTAACCAACATTCTGACTAACTCTGCGATAGATATGCGATCTGCATACCTAACTTGGCACCACGGGATTCGTGTTTTCGAGTAGGGATTTCACAAGGCCTTACACAACAGAGGGGTGAGAATATTCCCTCTAGCTACTACACCACCTGATGCACACAAGGGGTGAGGATATTCCCCCAGATACTACACCACCTGATTCAACTACTCCTACTAAAACTGCACTAATCCCTACTCCTACTGAGGGTGTAGATGTTCCACCTCCAGTCCTAGCTTCCGGTTCCGGCATTTCTGATGGTGACCTCAGGGGAGCAATACAGATGTTGGCTCGGATAGTGGCTTGACAGGGTCGGAGATCGAATGTTGTACCTACTTCTTCCGGCCAGCAAGGGGATTCTGCTAGTTCCAGGGTGAACATATTCCTTCAATTGGTTCCTCTGGTGTTCACATGTACTAATCCTGAGGAGGACCCTCAGGACTTTATTGATGAGATGCACAAGTCTCTCCGAGTTATGCATGCTACTGAGATGGAGAGAGTGGAGTTTACCTCCTACCATTTGAAATAGGTGGACTATTCTTGGTTTTAAATGTGGGAGGGAGTCTCGTGAGGTGGGTGGGTTTGCTGACATATTTATTGACCATTTCTTGCCTGCCGAGACTAAAGCAATTCGTGCCGCTGGATTCGAGAGTCCAAAACAAGGTAGCATGAGTATGTGGGAGTGTCAACTGAGCTTTGCACGCCGGTCCATGTATGCCATCTACATGTTGCCCGCTATGCAGGCTAGAGTGCGCCAGTTAGTGTAGGGCTGGGTTACTAATCAGGCCGAAACAATTGCCTTGAAGTATGATATGAACCGTGGGAAGATGGTGGCATTTTCCCAAACCACTGAGACACGCAAATTGAAGAATAAAAGGGAGAGAGAGGGTAGCAACAAGGCCCTATCAGCGGATAACCTTAATGGTACTTTCGTTGGTGGTGGTGGCAGGTCAGCGTTTAGGGGAGGGTCATTAGGGCCATCTCAATCTTTTTCTCAATCTTCGATTAGTGCACAGCCATCTGGGCCTAGTCTATAGTAGTGGAGTCATTTTAGACTTAGCAAAGTCATTGGGGGATCCTACCAGCAAGGTCGACTTGGTGGGAGATTTCAACAGTATCGGAGGTCGCCATGCCCTAGGTGTAGGAAGATGCATTTTGGGTCCTGCTTCATAGACCAACCCACTACGGCTGTGGTATCACGGGTCATATTAAGAGGGAATGTCGTTTTTCCCACCCGAGTTTGGGCAGGGGTATGGCACAACCAGCCAGTTCTGCAGCAACTACATTTGCACCACCTCCTCTAGCTCGAGACACCGCAAAACGCACAGGGCATGATGCAGCTCGGGGTGGTGCACAGTGTTTGGGAGCACCTAGCCGTTTCTATTGTATGAGGGGTCGCCAGAGTTCTTAGGCTTCTCCAGATATTGTCACAAGTATATTGACTGTCCAACTCATGATGTATATGCCTTTATTGATCCTGGTTACACTTTGTCATAAATCATTGTCACGCCCCGTGTTCTCGTGAAAGTGGGTTCCGGCGTGCGACAACTCTTTTAAATAGGTATTAAAAGAGATGAGTCTCCACCTAACGATTTTTAATGTGTATTAGGGCACCTATTTCTAAATGACTATGTTTGACTATTCTACGCCACCAAAGATCGGGTAAGGGCTCAAATTACCTCAAAGAGAAGGTGTTAGGCAGTCTTCGAGGTCCACAACTGTGGTTCCCAACCAAATTTTAAACTATGCGAATTATATGATTAAACTAGGCGAGCGTAGAAAGATACGAAAGATGAAATTCCTATTATAACATAAACCAGTGTAAGAAAAAATATCATTAAGCAATATAAGTACTTGATACAAGTCTTAAAGATCAGAAGGATTATAACTGTGTCGGTCTATGTTTAATGACTAAATCCGTTAGCAGGTATAAAGGGAAAAGGGGGGTCCTAAGTTTTTTTAACCTAAAGGATCACCTCGTGCAACGTAAATAATACTTCGAAACTTTCTTTAGGTATGATTTTTTGATATTATTCAGCGGGTACATACTTTCATCTCCTGCTACCCGATTACAATGTTGATGTTGTTTACCTAAAAGCGTTCTAATTTAATTTTAAGTCATGTCATATGCGCTATCGTCCCATGCCTAGGGTCTGGGAGGCTTTGGACCTACTATTTGGTAGTTCTAGACTTAAGTCAGTTGCTCAAAATACTAAAAATTGGTGACAGTCAAAACCTATATAACCACACATAATTAAAATAAAAGGGCTCAAGGAATATGTGTTAAAATACCTTAATGCTTCATCATGTTGTCTTATCAATTGAGGACGTGTTCGAAATATGGAATATGTCTTAAAATGTTAGGACTTCAAGGTAAATTCAAATAAAGATTGTTATACCAAAATGTATGAAAAACCTCTATGTGCTTAGGATTCCCAAATTTCTCATATATGTACTAATATCTTAAATGATAGGCCATAGTGTTGTTGATGATGATAATAATGTTGAATTTAAAAAAGGGAAACTGGAAATGTGAAATTCGGCGAAGTTCCATGAATGACCTTATAAATGAGGACACTCAAGCCAATCTATTGAAAAGATGGGAAAGAAACATGAGTGAGATGACTGATTGAAAGGATGATGTCTCAAGTGAGATAGCCTAGCCGATTGGGCCGTCATTGGACACCATGCTGCACACATTGTGGTAACTATGCTGGAAATGATTGATTGAAATTGTAGATAAGATTGATGTCTCAAATGAGATGACCTAGCATATTAGGTCGAGATCGGACTCCATGTAAGAACATGGTAGTATTGTGGATTGTGGCCCATCGGCACTAAAGATCACCCAACCTAATAAGATGGAAATAGATTTGAGAACTTATGCGATCCTTACATGATGTTTTAGTATTATTTGAAGATCTTATTGTACTCATGGCTGTTTCCCCTTGTTTTATCATTTATTCTATTGATATGGTGTTTTAGGTTTAAATACTAACACTATTCTACAATACTAACGCCCCTTTTGCTGGGGGCGCTGCATCTTTAAAATGGATGCAGGTGGTTCAATAGCTGACAATGATGATTGTAGTTAGTGGTACATCATCCTCTTCCCAGCAGCCTTGGTGAGCCCCATGTAATCCCGAAGTCATGTATTGTATCTTTTGTTCGTATTTTTACCACGTTTTGAGGTATAACCGGAGCCTTGTTGCCGACATTATCATAACTATCTTTTGTTTCGTTAGAGGCTTCGTAGAAATTATGTGGGTTATGTATGGGCGCTAGAAAGGTAAGACGGGTTATGTTGTGTTTTGGACTCTTGTTCCACTAAATCTAAAAACGTATGTATTTTGGAACTTAACAATGATGTAGCAAAATGAAATGAATTAGCTATTTTTATATAGATATATGATCTTTCTACTGTTTAACTAATGGAAATGCGCCTTCTCTTGATCAGAAGTGAGTTGGGTAGAAAGTTGTATATAGCAAAATCGGAGTGCCCAATTTCTTGTCAGCAAGGCATTTCTGGGAGATCATCTCAAGACCTCGAGGTTGTGAGGTTGCGGTCGAGTTCTTCTCCTCGAAGTTCACTAACGCCTGACCTAATGGCAATGCCGGGGATGGGGAGTTCCCAAGGCGTGTAACTAGCACTTATAGAGCCTGGTGTCACCTAGTTGTCCCATCCCCCCTTATCGTCGTAATTAATTCTTTTGTACTATGTCAGGTTTCCCCTCCTATAATAGGGGGATATTTACCATTTTATAGAGAATTGATGTTGCTCTACGAAATAAATAATAACTCTCTCTCTCTCTCGTTTCTCTCTAACATACTCTCTCGATATTGTTGTCCTATTTTATTATCTTCATACTTGTTCTTCATTTATTGCTTATCATTGGCTATAAGGAGCCTCTTTTAATATTATTGCATCTGTTAGTGCTTCCCCGATTGCCCCTGATAGCTCGAGCTCGAGCCCGGGAATCAACGTCGAGTCCCTAAATCGACTAGCTCGAGGACTCAAACGGCTATCTTTTGGTTCGATTACGACTCCATTTTAGTTTGCATCTCATCCTTAAACTTTATACACATATCATCAACTACTCAACAACTAACATAAAAATAAATCATGTATTTTAAGTGTCCCATCAACAAATCTAATTGTTATTACCATTTTCACAGTAAACAGTTTGGCGCCCACTGCGGGGCAGAAAATAATAGTGATTATTTTTCTTGCTAGTTTTGTGACACAACGCTAGTTATCTTTCACACTTTTTGTTGTCCAAGATCATTTATTTCTGGTCACCACATAACCCCAAAAATGCACATAGGTGGATTCCAGTGGATGCAGGTTCGCAAGATGCACAACAAGTCGACAAAACCTCACACACCGACAGGAGCATACAATAAGACGACCAATAGGAAGCCTAAAAAATCCCAGCTCGGGAAGAACAGGAAGTTAGCCTTCATGTTATTTTTGAAATGTTGCAGGCACAACACTTCGCTATCGCTCAGCTGCACAGCCACCCAAAAAGTCCTGGCACAATAGGACCGGGAGCTACTCCCCCGGCCGAACAGGTACCAGAGATATCGGGCAGTGATGAAACGGTAGCCGATCCTGCCATCGTAAAAATGCTCGAGGACCTCACCAAAAGGATCGAGTCAGGTGAGAAAATGATAGCGGCAAAAATGACAAGAAGGTCTAAACTTACAATTCCAGGGCCGACCAAATCCCAGGCGTGCCCCCGGTCCTGAAAGGCATAGATTCAAAAAAGTTTATGCTGCGGCCATTCCCAAAGGAAGTGGCCCTGAAACCTATTCAAATGAAGTTCAGAATGTTAGAACTCCCAAAATACAATGGGACCTCAGATCCCAACTAAAACGTTACTACCTATACATGAGCAGTAAAAGGCAACGACATAAAAGACGACGAGATCAAATCTATCTTACTGAAGAAGTTCGCGGAAACATTCTCGATGGGGGGCAATGATGTGGTACCATAACCTAGCTTCCTACTCCATAGATTCATTTCCTATGCTGGCGGACTCCTTCAAAAAGGCGCACGCTGGTGCCATCAAAGCAGCAACGAGGAAGTCTGACATATTCAATATCACCCAAAGGGAGAATGAAATGCTGCGAGAACTCGTATCTCGCTTCCAAATAGAACGGATGGAACTACCCCCGGTCTCAGATGAATGAGCAGTGCAGGCCTTCACTCAAGGCAAGAATGAACGAAGCTCAATGGCCTCAAGGCAGCTGAATGGGAATCTGATCGAATATCCCATTATAACCAGGTCAGACATCCACAACCGATATCAGTCTAAGATCAGGGTCAAAGATCACCAGCCGAGAGCCCCTTCAGGCTCAGTATATCCAAGCAAGCTCCTAGCGAAGGAGCCGAAACCAAACAGACAGAGGTATCAGCCATACCCCGAATATTGGAGGAAAGCCCTGAGACGCAACTCACCTCGTAAAGATTGATTGGTGAACCAAGGACAGAACCCTCAGGGACTCATCAACAGAGCTGGATTCGACGGAAACACGGGGCCGACAAGGACAGCGTGCTTATCAGAATATAACTTTAATGTCGATGCATCGCACATCATTTTCTCTATCAGCAAAATCATAGATACCAAGTAGCCTAGGCCTATATAGTCGGATACTTCACAAAGGAACTATTACTTAGTATGCGAGTTTCACAACATGCACAGACACAAGATCGAGGATTGTCGACAACTCCGGGAAGAAGTGGCCCGGCTACTCGACAACATTCACCTTCGGGAATTCCTCAGCAACCGAGCTAAAAATCAATCCCGATAAAGGGAAACAACTAAAAAGAATAAAGCAGACTGGATAGCCAGAGATTGGGTAAGTGCTTGAAATTATTCTAAGGAAATGTCCTAGGCACCCCTCAGAATCCACTAGTGTGGTTCCCGACCAGACAATTATTGTGAATTGAGGTGCAATTAACATATAGGCAGATAAGGCTCAAATAATAGGCAGATAAGGCTCAAATAATAGGGGCTTATTTGGAGTTTAAAAGGTAAAAACTCTAAGGCAACATACAAAAACACATATTGCATATTTTGGGGAAACACATAGAAACAAACGAAGGCTCATATATACCTCCTTAAACAAAGAAAACATATAATTAGCATGACTTGCACATACTGTTTGGGTCTTATTAAAATACCAAAGGCGAGGGAGTTTAGGATTGAAACAGATTGGTTTGTTACATAACTCAGATAAGAAGTCTGAATTAGGTCTGCCTGATGTTTGTAATAATTAAAGAAGTGGATTCAGTGTACAGTTATTACTCTAAAGCTTGCCTAAGTGTTCAGACGAGGATCCTATCGGCATGGTATCTACTAAATTCAAAAGGTGATAAGACAGTAAAACTCGAAATGAATTGTCTGAAATCCTATATGAATATTTATTAAACTCGTTAAGTAAGGGACTTAGATTATTAAAAGAGATGCAGAATGTACATGTCACACCCCAACCTCAGGAGGCGCGATCGGCGCTCAATCGAGTGAACCCGACTGATCAAGCCTTACCGAACACTTTCTACCCCAAATCAATATGAATACGGAACTCATGCCTTTGATTAATTTAGACGATAATACACGGTGTATACCACATCACTGGTTCATTTCATATTACAAAAATTTATCGTACATAAGCTAGCTTCAAGGATTTTATTAGAGTTACAGTTTATGGAGATCACGAGTTTAGGATATAAAATATACATATAGTGGACTCCCCGAACATTCGTACATAACCTACACTAGTGTCTACGGAGCCTCTACGATACAACAGATAAGCACAACTGTACCGGCAACAAGGCACCGTCTATACCTCAAAAGTGGGACCCTGTAATAATCAAAAGATACACCATATAGCCCCTTGGAAGAAAAAGGGAGCTCACCACGACTTTCAATAGGAAATGCTCCGCTACACACGATCGGCACTATCCGCTAACGAGCCACCTACGATCATGACACGAATGTAGCGCCCCCGACAAAAGGGATGTCAGTACATTTGAATTGTAATGGTATGTATAACTAAACACCATTTTACTAGAAAGAACTATCAAATAGATACAAGCAATTAATACGGGCAAATCAAAGAAACAACTCATATAATCTTTCATACAATTTCCACAACATAGATTTGGGCATTTCTGTCACGTGTTCACCACTGTTCTCANTGGAAGAAAAAGGGAGCTCACCACGACTTTCAATAGGAAATGCTCCGCTACACACGATCGGCACTATCCGCTAACGAGCCACCTACGATCATGACACGAATGTAGCGCCCCCGACAAAAGGGATGTCAGTACATTTGAATTGTAATGGTATGTATAACTAAACACCATTTTACTAGAAAGAACTATCAAATAGATACAAGCAATTAATACGGGCAAATCAAAGAAACAACTCATATAATCTTTCATACAATTTCCACAACATAGATTTGGGCATTTCTGTCACGTGTTCACCACCGTTCTCATTACCACCGCCATCTCGAGCGGAGTCCGGTCACGACCCGACCGACTAGGTCACCTCATTGGAGGCATTACTTTCAATCAGTATTTCATTTCCCTTATCCGGAATTCAATATCAGCACATTACCACCATGTGTGCGGCATGGTGTCCGATCACGACCCGATCAGCTAGGTCGCCTTGCCTAGGCATTACTCCATTCTCATTAGTCAACACCTCCAAATCTTTATTCCACACATATCATAACCATTCCTGGCACTTATGGACACCATCATCACATCGTTTTCCCTTTCCAATATTTGTTTTACAAGTTGTGATCATAGATACATATATCAAAGATAATTCAAGTTGCAATCACAGGTAGTGAGCACATAGCTAGCATGAATAATTCTTTGTTTCAATGTTGGCTTATAGCCCAAGTGTTTCAACACATAACTGTTCTTTTTTATCATTATCTAATTATCAAGATTGGTACATTATTCACATTGAGGTACATTCTTCACGAATATGTATAGATATATGCAAATCAATTAATGCGTAGTAACAATCAATACGCTAGCCAATTCAACTCTTACCATACTTCCGTAAATGACAATGGAGCTCAATTTCTAGAGAGAGAGAGGGTCTTAGAGGTGGAAAGTGTCTCCCATCAAATTCTCCTTGAGCCTTTCTAAAACATTGAAGAAAATCGAGTGAAGAAACCTATATTTTCATTCCCAAGAGATCGAAGTGCTAAGAGTTCCGGAAATTGTAAAGAGTAAGGAAAGCTTATTGAAGCATGTATTGCTAAAATCGCCTTTTTATCGATAGGGAGGTCAGGTTAAAAATTAGAAAATTGGGGCCCCGAGTAAAATATGTGATCGCAGAGTAAACATGCGGTCTGCATAATGGACCGCAAAATGCTCCCCAGAAACTAAACATTCTGACTCAGTCTGCGGTCCGCATTCATGTTCTGCGGTCGCAAAGTGCACTGCAGAACTGACTCTCGCAAAATTCAAAGGAAAATATGCGACGACTATGCGGTCCGCATTTCGATTATGCGACCGTATTTCGACCGCATAACTGACTTCAATTTTAACCAACATTCCGCCTCACTCTGCGGCAGATTTGCGGTCCGCAGTTCGATTTTGCGATCGCATTTCTTGCATTTTTTGGAAACTAATTCTTGACTTTTTAATGAATTATTCAACCCAAAAAGGTCCGCGCCAAGCTCGCCGTGAAGCATATTTATTAATAGCTAACACATGCTCCTAACTTGGCACCATGAGATCCGGGTTTTCAAGTAGGGATTTCATGGGGCCTTACATCCTCCCCCACTTAAAATCATTCGTCCTCGAAGAGGATTATGGCTCATTTATTAACAGTCTTAGTGCAATCTTCTCCTCTTCACAACCCGAAACAGGTTGACAGTCCCCAAATTTAGCTAACTCCCTAGATTTCTGAAAATTTCGCCAGAGTTTCCTTTGTATCTAGGCCTTACCCACCTGTCAGAGAACCCCAGAAACATAACAGCATAAACATATTCGTAAGCATAGTATAACTGGCACCATATCAACCATGGCCATATAGGCAACCATATTACCAAAAAGAGGATGGTTTTACATAAACCCAGCCAACAAATGTGGTTTCGAATGAGCTAAATGCATAAAAGATATTACATGATTATTCAAATAAGTGTGGATACTTCTTCTTCATTTTATCCTCGGTTTCCCAAGTAGCTTCCTCTACGTGCCTGGTTCTGCCATAATACTTTCACGGATGCAATTTCCTTATTTCTCAATTTTCAAACTTGCCTATCAAAAATGGCAACTGGGACCTCTTCATACGATAGCTCTTCGTTTACCTCAATACTCTCAACTGGCACAATGGAGGACGGATCCCTTACTACCTTCCTTAACATATACACATGGAAAACCGGGTGTACTAATGACATCTCGGGCGGCAGATCGAGCTTGTATGCCACCTGACCATTTTTCTGAATGATTCTGTATGGTCCAACATACCTTGGACTCAATTTTCCCTTCTTTCCAAACCGCATGATACCCTTCATAGCGGAAACTTTCAAGAATACCCAATCATCTTCTTTAAACTCCAAATCTCTGTGATGCACGTCCGAGTAGGATTTTTGGCGACTTTGAGTAGTTTTCAACCTTTAATTGATAAGCTTGACTTTCTTCATGGCCTGGTGCATAAGGTTCGGCACTATCAATTTCGCTTCTCCAACCTCTAACCACCCGATGGGAGACCTACATCTCCTACCATACAATGCTTCGAACTGTGCCATTTGAATACTAGCGTGGAAGCTGTTGTTGTAAGCGAATTCTATGAGGGGAAAATGGTCATCCCAACTCCCCTTGAAATCAATATTACAGGCACACAACATGTCTTCAAGCGTCTGAATAGTCCGCTGTGCTTGCCCATTGGTTTGTGGATGAAAAGTTGTGCTAAGGTTTACTTGCATACCCAAACCCTATTGAAACGTCTTCCAGAAGTTAGTTGTGAATTGAGCCCCTCGATCTGAAATGATTGAGACTAGAGTGCCATGCAACCTGACTATTTCTTTGATATACAACTGAGCATATTGTTCTGCTGTGTCGGCGGATTTAACTAGCAAGAAGTGTGCTGATTTTGTGAGTCGATCCACGATCACCCAAATTGAGTCAAACTTGAATGGAGTGCGCAGCAACCCTACCACAAAGTCTATGCTAATCATCTCCCACTTCCACAATGGAATGTCCATGCATTGTGTCCATCCACCGGGCCTTTGATGTTCGGCCTTTACATATTGACAATTCGGACATTTTGCTACAAATTCCGCCACATCCCTCTTCATGTTGTTTCACCAATAGATTTCCTTGAGATCATGATACATTTTGTAAAACCTGGGTGCATCGAATACCTAGATGTATGAGCTTCCGCCATGATCCTTTCCCGTAGACTGTTGATATCAGGAACACACAGGCGGTCTTGGTACCGTAGGGTACCATCATTCATTCCCAAGAAGAAAGCTGTGGTCTTATGTTTGTGAATCCCTTCTTTCAATTGTGCTAACAATGGATCATTGAATTGCTTTTCTTTCACCTCCACCACAAGCGATGATTCAGCCCTATTCTGTATAATTACCCATCATTCGTCAGAGTCTGCAGGTGAACTCCCAAATTAGCTAGTCAGTGAACCTCCCTAGCCAACGGTCTCCTATAGGCCTCCAAATGAGCCAAACTCCCCATAGATTTTCTACTAAGCGCATCTGCCACAACATTAGCCTTTCCCGGGTGGTAGAGAATATCAATATCATAATCTTTGAGTAACTCTAGCCACCTTCTTTGTCTTAGGTTCAACTACTTCTGCTTGAAGATATATTGAAGGCTCTTATGATCAGTAAATACGTCCACATGGACCCCATACAAATAATGTCACCAAATCTTTAGAGCAAACACCACAGCTGCTAGCTCTAAGTCATGGGTTGGATAGTTCTTCTCATCGTTCTTGAGTTGACTAGAGGCATAGGCTATAACCTTGCCCCGTTGCATTAACACACACCCGAGCCCAACTCTCGAAGCATCGCAATACACCACAAATCCCTCGGTACCCTCTGGTAGGACTAATACCGTTGTTGTTGTCAACCTTGATTTCAATTCTTGGAAACTCTTTTCACAAGCATCAGACCATTGAAATTTAACTGCTTTCTGTGTCAATTTAGTCAACGGAGAGGCAAGAGTAGAAAACCCCTCCACAAACCTCCTGTAGTACCCAGCTAATCCCAAGAAACTGCGGATCTCGGTTGGAGTGGTAGGTCTAGGCCAATTCTTCACTGCCGCAACCTTCTGAGGGTCAACCATAACTCCTTTCCTGGAAATAACATGACCCAAGAACGCAACAGATTCAATACAGAATTCACATTTTGAAAATTTTGCATATAATTGATGTTGCTGAAGAGTCCGCAATACTGCCCTGAGATGGCCATCATGGTCCTCCCGACTTTGGGAATGTACCAGAATGTCGTCAGTGAGCACTATCACAAAGGAGTCTAGAAAGGGCTTGAAGACTCGATTCATAAGGTCCATGAAAGCAGCCGGGGCATTTGTTAGCCCAAAAGACATCACCATAAATTCAAAGTGCCCATAACGTGTCCTGAAAGCTGTTTTTGGAATGTCTTGTTCCCTTATCTTCAATTGATGATACCCGGACCGCAATTCGGTCTTTGAGAAACACATAGCACCGTGTAATTGATCAAATAAGTCATCTATCCTTGGAAGGGGATATTTGTTCTTGATTGTGACTTTGTTAAGTTGCCGGTAGTCAATACACTTCCGCAGCGATCCATCCTTCTTTTTTACGAACAGGAGCGGTGCACCCCATGGCGACACACTTGGCCGGATGAAACCCTTCTCTAACAAATCCTTCAATTTCTCCTTTAGCTCTTTCAATTCTGCCGGTGCCATCCTGTAAGGTGGAATCGATATATGTTGTGTGCCTGGCATCACGTTGATCCCAAAATCAATTTCCCTGTCTGGTGGAATCCTAGGGAGCTCATCTGGAAAGACATTTGGAAATTCATTCACAATTAGTATAGAATCAAGGCTAGGTGCCTCGGCATTGGTGTTTGCACATCGAACTAGATGTTAGATACACCCCTTCTTGATCAGTTTCGCGGCCTTAAGGTAGGAAATAAACTGACCTCGAGGCACTACATTATCTCCCATCCATTCAATGATGGGCTCATTAGGAAATTCAAGCCTAATAGTTCTAGTCCTACAATCTAGTTTGGCAAAGCATGTGTAAAGCCAATCCATTCTCATTATTACGTCAAAATCCACCATTCCCAACTCGATAAGATCGGCCATAGTATCCCTACGATGCACCATAACAACACAACTTCTATAAACTCGAGCAGGAAAAATTGACTCACCAACTGGGGTAGATACTAACAATGGCTCATGGAGCTGCTCCGGTTCTATCCCAAATCTCATAGCAACAAATGGGGTAACATAGGATAAAGTGGAACCAGGGTCAATAAGCGCATACACCTCTTGAACTCTGTGTACCACCCCTAGCTGCAACACGCTCTACGGGTGCTGGGGCACCACGAGCTAGAGAGGGGGCTGAAGATGTGGTAGCTGCTGGACTGGAGGGCTGAGCTGTGCCCCTACTTGTTCCCTGGTGAGACACACGATAGTGTCTTTGAATATGGCCCCTCATCCCACATCCATAACATATAGGCAACTCCGTGTAGCAGACCCCCGAGTGCATCTTCCCGCACTTGGGACACGGGGATCTCTGCTGTTGCTGAAACCTCTCCCCTGACCGACCTCGGTGGTGGAATCCCCTGTTGCCCTGACCGGGCCTGAAACGACTTCACTGCTGCTTGCTGGGCCCTGATGGCGGTACACTGGCTGAAGACTGTGCAACAGACTGGGAAGGCTCTGAAGATCCTCCCCTAAAAGCCGATATTCCCCCACCTAGTGACTCTCCCATGTTGCCCGTAGATCGGGCCTTGCTGTTACTCTCTCTCGCCATTTTGTTCTTCAACTTATGGTCCTCTGTGGCCTGAGCAAATGCCACCATCCTCCCGTAAATCATGTCAGAATTCAATGCTACTGTAGAAGCCTCATTAATAGTCTGATGATTAAGACCCTGAACAAACCGATGCACTCTAGCCTCCATGGTGGGCAACATATGAATATCATACTTGGACAAGCGGTCAAACTCCATGTGGTACTCCCACACTCTTCTGTTACCTTACCTCATATTTTCAAACTTTGCTGCTCGGGCTGCCCTTGTCTCAGCGGGCAAGAAATGATCAATGAAAGCATCGACAAACTCACTCCACCTCGCCGGAGGGCGCCCCTCCTCTCAGGAGTCCTCCCATAACTTAAATCATGAATAGGCCACCCCTTTCTGACGGTAGGCATCCAACTCTACTCCCTCTGTCTCAGTCGCACGCATCACCCTGAGGGTCTTGTGCATCTCATCAATAAAGTCCTGAGGGTCTTCTTCTGGATTGGCACCTGTGAATACCGTAGGGTCTAACTGAAGGAATCTGTTTACCCTGGAACTAGTAGAATCCCCTGCCTGGCTGGATGAACTGGGTGCAATATTTGACCTTAGGGCCTGAGAGGCCACCAAATGAGTCAAAATTTTAATAGCTCCCCTAAGATCCCCATCAGAAATCCTAGAACCGGAAGCTGGGACTGGAGACGGGACAGGAGCATCAACGGGAGGTATAGTGGTACCCTCCGTAGTTATAGGAACTGAGGTAGTCTGTTCTAGAATAAAAGGATCCGGCAGGGTAATAGCAGGGCGGCTACCCTCACCCGCAACATCAGTCAGTGAATCGTCTACCACTCTTGGGGTGGCATTGAATTCTTGGCCAATTCTCGCCTTCTTCTTAGGTGCCATTTACTGAAAGATTTAACAATACACCAATAAGGAAGTAAATAGTTTCACTGCACGATCTAGAATATCAAAGAAGGGTGTTATTCCTAAATGCCCAAGTAGCCTCCGACTTATAGATGTGGTCGACTACAAACCGATAAGAAGGACTCTACCAGACACGGCTTTGAGATATCCTAGGATACTTTAAAACCTTAGGCTCTGATACCAAGTTTGTCACGCCCCAACCTCGGGAGGCGCGACCGGCGCTCAATCGAGTGAACCCGACTGAGAAAGCCTTACCGAACACTTTCTACCCCCAAATTAATATGAATACAGAACTCATACCTTTGATTAATTTAGACGAGAATACACGGTGTATACCACATCACTGGTTCATTTCATATCACAAAAATTTACTGTACATAAGCTAGCTTCAAGGATTCTATTAGAGTTACAGTTTATGGAGATCACGAGTTTAGGAAACAAAATATACATATAGTGGACTCCCCGAACATCCGTACATAACCCACACTAGTGTCAACGGAGCCTCTAGGATACAACAAATAAGCACAACTATGGCGGCAACAAGGCCCCGGCCTCAAAAGTAGGAACCTGTAATAATCAAAAGATACACCATATAGCCCCTTGGAAGAAAAAGGGAGCTCGCCACGACTTCGAGTACGAAATGCTCCGCTACACACGATCGGTACTATCCGCTAAGGAGCCACCTACAATCATGACACGAATGTAGCGCCCCTGGAAAAAGGGACGTCAGTATATTTGAATTGTCTTGGTATGTATAACTAAATACCATTTTACTAGAAAGAACTATCAAATAGATACAAGCAATAAATACGGGCAAATCAAAGAAACAACTCATATAATCTTTCATACAATTTCCGCAACATAGATTTGGGCATTTCTGTCACATGTTCACCACTGTTCTCATTACCACCGCCATCTCGAGCGGAGTCCGATCACGACCCGACCGGCTAGGTCCCCTCATTGGAGGCATTACTTTCAATCAGTATTTCATTTCTCTTATCCGAAAATTCAATATCAGCACATTACCACCGTGTGTGCGGCATGGTGTCCAATCACGACCTGATCGGCTAGAACACCTCATTGGAGGCATTACTCCATTCTCATTAGTCAACACCTTCAAATCTTTATTCCACACATATCATAACAATTCCTGGGCACTCATGGCCACCATCATCACATCGTTTTCCCTTTCCAATATTCGTTTTACAAGTTGTGATCATAGACACATATATCAAAGATAATTCAAGTTGCAATCACAGGTAGTGAGCACATAGCTAGCATGAATAATTCTTTGTTTCAATGTTGGCTTATAGCCCAAGTGTTTCAACATATAACTGTTCTTTTTCATCATTATCTAATTATCAAGATTGGTACATTATTCACATTGAGGTACATCCTTCACGAATATGTATAGATATATGCAAATCAATTAATGCGTAGTAACAATCAATATGCTAGCCAATTCAACTCTTACCATATTTCCGTAATTGACAACGGAGCTCAATTTCTAATAAAAAGGGGGTTTTAGCAATATATACCTCAATAAGATTTCCTTACTCTTTACAATTTCCGAAACTCTTAGCACTTTGATCTCTTGGGAATGAAACTTTAGGTGTCTTCACTCAATTTTCTTCAATGTTTTAGTAAGGCTCAAGAAGAATTTGATGGGAGACACTTTCCACCTCTAAGACCCTCTCTCTCTCTCTCTAAAAGTTTCAGAAGATATCCTTAAAATGAGCTATAATATCGAATATATCGATAGGAAGGTCAGGTTAAAGATTAGAAAATTAGGGCCCCGAGTCAAATATGGGATCGCATTTGCGATCGCAGAGTAAACATGCGGTCCGCATAATGGACCGCAAAATGCTCCCCAAAAACTCAACATTCTAACTCAGTCTGCGGTAAGAATGCGGTCCGCATTCATGTTATGCGGTCGCAAAGTGCACCGCAAAACTGACCCTCGCAGAATTCAAAGGAAAATATGCGACGACTATGCAGTCCGTATTTCGATTATGCGACCGCATTTCGACCGCATAACTGACTTCAATTTTAACCAACATTCTGCCTCACTCTGCGGCAGATATGCGGTCCGCATTTCGATTATGCGACCGCATTCTGGACCGCATTTCTTGCATTTTTCTGGAAACTTATTCTTGACTTTTTAATGCATTATTCAATCCAAAAAGGTCCACGCCATGGGATCCCAATTTTCGAGTAGGGATTTCATGGGGCCTTACAGTACAAAAACTAAATAAACTGGTTAGAGGTTCTGCAGGTGATAACATTGACTATTACTGATTTCATATCAAACATTAACTGTGAAGCGAATTTGGATTCATTTAGAAAGTCCTATAGGCATGTTTTCTACACGTTGCTGATTTTAGACACTTACAGACGTGGTGTCGAAATGCAAAAAACCTTATAGACATGGTATGAATTCATAAACTTATTTTAAACCTTATAGGCATAGTATCTAAACGCAGAAATTTTTTTTAAACATTATAAGCAGGGTATCTAAATGCAGTTGAAATTATGCAGAATGACATAAGAGCAATCCCATAGGCATGATTTCTTGGTAAAGTTTGAATATGCAGAATTATAGTTATCCTATAGGCATAATTACTAGGTGAAGTTTGAATATGCAGAATTATAATAGTCCTATAGGCATAATTTCTAGGTGAACTTTGAATATGCAGAATTGTAACAGTCCTATAGGCATAATTTCTAGTTGAAGTTTGAATATGAAAAATTATAACAGTCCTATAGGCATAATTTCTAGGTGAACTTTGAATATGCAGAATTGTAACAGTCCTATAGGCATAATTTCTAGTTGAAGTTTGAATATGAAAAATTATAACAGTCCTATAGGCATAATTTCTAGGTGATGTTTGAATATGCAGATGTTAAAATACCCTATAGTCGTGATTTCTACCCTTGCATGTATAGTTATCCACCCTTTTTCATTAGCCAAGCCCCAAATGTTTATTACATCTTATTACAAACCAGGAATACCAAATAAATCAAAAAATACGAAGAAAAATAATTACAACCGGAGGAAACCTGATCATTGACTTCATATTTGAGTTATGAGATAGACCAACTCAAAGATCACTGATCCAAAGCCTTTCTTAGACTTGGCCATGTCAGAGTTCCCTAAGGGCCTCAATAGGACCCCGGGCAGTGCTCACACCCAAGCTTTAAAATTAGTGCAGGGACAAGTGTAGTGCGGAAGTGCCAGCCCTCAAGTGTCCATGTTTAGAGGGAGCTCATGGGTCCCAAAGCAAGGATCACGAGAAGGGGCAGAACTTAAGTCTAAGAGAGAGTGGAAGTGCTGAAATAGAACATTAAGAACCAAGGAAGTAAATAAAAGGGAAAGGGGTGCTGGAAAATAGTTACAGAGTTGATAACTTCACACAAAAGGGGTCAGGGGTTGGGAACTTATTACAGAGAGCCTATGTACTTAGGCATTATTTAATTCTGGGCATGCACAGCAATATGGAGTGCTATTATGCTTACAAAATCAACCAGGATACAAAATATATAATGGTAACATAGAGGTTACAATCCCAGGGGAATCAAGTTTGAATCATAGACTACAATACTTAATATTGTCATGCCTCAAATAAACCATCAGTATCAAACGCATTTAGGATGCATAATAAATGCAAAACAGGCAAAAGGAAATTACAACCTACTAAAATAAGTACTGAACTAAACACAAGCAGTAGGCAGACAAGAACGTAAATGTATTAAGTAAACATATTGTTGTGATGATAAAAGTCTAAATCAGAACATACCAGTTCAAAGAAGCAAAATACAGTAAAAGCAGGTAGCAGGACTTTGAAGACAGGATATAGTACAAGTAACAAGAGAGACTTCTTTTTGAGTGTGAGTGTGAGTGTAAGTTCAGAAACTACAAGTGTTTTTGTGTCTAAATGATTTTAGAACTCAGAGTGTTCGTGTGTCTAAGTGATTTTAGAACTCAGAGTGTTTGTGTGTCTAAGTGATTTTAGAACTCAGATTGTTCGTTTGTGTTAATGAAAGAGCAGGGTATTTATAGTTTGAAAATAGGTAGAAAATAAGGTAAGAATTATAATTTAGCAGTAATTATGGAACTATGTACCAATTAAAATCAAACCAGCATATGATTTCCTTTAATTAAGGAGTTAAAATCAAGTGGTTATGGGCAGAAAACATTTAAAGAAAGAAGCCAAGTAGAACACCATGTATAGAATAGACAATTATGGGTAAGTACATAGGGGTTCAATTAAGGAAACAACTATTGCCGAATCAGTGAAGATACTCGGTTTGCCAAATAAGGTAGGAGACACAATAGATTTGAAAATATGGAGACAATCAGCTCCCAGTAAATCAAGGAGTCATGGATTCGAAATTATTGATTTGGGAGAGAATAACATGGGTTTCCATGAAGAAACAAATAAACCAAACTAAGGACATGAGAATCGAATGTCCAAAGGGAAGTTTTCAAATCAATCCAGGAAATAGAAAAATTAGTAAAACAAGGAAAAAATAAATTACACGAGTGCAATCAGAATTACATAAGGAGGTTTGAAATCAGTCCAAAATTGAAGGTTGTTTTAGAGGGAAATTTAGCTTATAAAAGAGTGCCTAAACATTAGGCATGCGAGGCTGAACTCCTGACAAAGAGAAGCATCATGCAATAGCAAACACAAAGTCAGTAGCTAATGAACTATCAAAACATGGTAGTCGCATAGGTCAATTTCACCAACTCAGTAACAGAGTAAAGAGAGAGTATCTGAAGCATGTAAAAGGTCAAGTAAAAGGACCTTTCTGAAAAATATAGTAGAGTTTCAATGATAGCAGGAAGTCAAAATCACATAAAGAAATAGGGGTTGAAACGAAAAGGGTTTCAAATCTAGTCGAGCAACAGATGAAGCAGCTTCAGAAGCTCGAATAGGTCCAAAGAAATCAGGGCTTTGAAACCAATCAAATTAACAGCATGACGAACAAGTAAATCACATAGAAAATAGTCTCAGAAATTGAATGAACCCCAAATTTTAGGGTTTTCTCCATCAATCGAGTATAGATATGAAAAACAAGTAAATAAGACAGAAATACTAACAAAATAAATTCAGAAATCTCAAAAGGTTAAGGTCCTTAGCATGCAACTTAAGTAGAAGAATGACATAAGGAAACACAATAGAACATGTAGAAAAATCCGAGAAAGCTTCGAAATCTTAACAAAACCCTAAATTGGAAAAAGATAAGGGCTTTTGAAGGTAAAGTTTTAGAAGAAACTTTGGGAAAAATGTTTAGAAGTTTAGAGCAAACACGGATCTAAACAGATATAGAAGAAAATAGAAGAACCTCAAAGATTAGGGTTTGAGTGGAAACCAGATGGTGAGAAAGGCTTGGACAATCATCGATCTAAGCAGGAAAAGTCAAGAATCATGCTTGGACAATCATCGATCTAAGCAGGAGAAGTCAAGAATCAGGCTTAAATGGCCATGGCTGGCTGGAGCAAAGTCGAGTTGAAGATGATCGGAGACAGCCATAAAAACTGAGATCGACCAAAGCGTGTGCCAAGCTTCTTCAAGGTCTGGCCTTGAAACCATAGTACTCGAACACATAGAAGCCAAGGGAGGTAGATACAGGCCTCCAATGGCTTGAGAAGCCATGGATTTAGGAGATTTTCAGGTGGTAGTTGAGGGCGGTGGCTAGGGTTTGAGAGGGGATTGAGAGAGTGGAGATAGAAGGGAGGGCTTGAAGGTAGTTGCAGGTGATGATTAGGGATAGGGTTACGTCGGGATTAACTTAGGAAAGGGTTAGTGGTGGTCGCTGATCATTTTGATCAACGTCCTGGATTGATTGGGTACGTGGAACGGTCTAAGGGGCTTGGGTTTGGGTCAGTTCACGCGAGGATTGGGTCAAGGTAATTGGGTTTAGAATTGGGGTTCAAATCAGGCCACAATTGAAACACAATTGGGTTATATTTTAAATAGCCACATTTTCCTTATTTATTCTATAAAAAATAGTAAAGTAATTTCTGGAAATAAATTAATGGTACCAAAATGATTAATAATACATAATTATCACATTAAAAATATTGGGACCTAATTTTATGGACATAAACTTAATTAAATCTAAAAGAGGCTAATATTGCAATTATATGCAATTTAGCTTTAAAAATACTAAATAAATTTATAAAAATATGAAAAAATTATATTAGCTATATTTTAGTATAAATATGAGATTCAAATAAGTGAATCACTAAAATAATAATTTTGAGAGTAATTATTGGGCTTTTCTTTATAAAATAGGGCAATAAATTAATTTAAAAATCTTTTAAAAATAAAAAAATAATAAAACGTTTGTACATACTTATATATGCATAATATTCTATTTTGAAAGTATTTTTCATATTAAAATATATAGAAAAAAATTGGGTATCAACAGCTGCCCCTATTTACCCGGGAAGGATGAAAGAGTTGTCGGGTAAAGATATGATGGCCAATTTTGACATGGGAAAATGGTTTGAAGAGGTTTGGTCGTGCTCTGACTTTTGAGCTGCCTGCATATCCCTGGTCTTTCAGGAATTAGGCCATATGTAGTTCAGGATCCGTCGATGAAATATGCCGATGGAGACTTCCCAAGAGCGGACGCGATATTTAGAACGGGGTGAATGGTTAAGGTTTGATAGGGCTGCGGGAACTGGAGCGGGATCACTCCTGCCGAGATGGCTGTTGCTCGCCACTTTAGTTGCAGATAAGTAATACACAAGCAGATATTGTGCGTAAATTTAAACGTAATGCAAATTCCCGCCGGACCATGAATGTTGTCTTTGGACAGTTAGGATGACGTCCTTAGACCATGACGTCCTGGGCGATGAAGCGTATGATAATAAAGTATTCACAGGCCATGAAATGATGTTTTCGGTCTATGAGAATGATGCCTCCGAACCATGATGCCTTTGTATAATGATATGCAAAATATTAAAGGGATCCTTAGGCCATGGCATGGTGTTCTCGGGCTATGCAAATGGTGCTTTTGAACAATGATGCCCTCAAATAATTTGGCGATCTTTCAGCCCATGAGATGTAGTGTTTAGCGATCTTTCAGCCCATGAGATGCAATAGGTGGCTATCTTTCAGCCATGCAAATGTAAATGAAGTGGCAACCTTTCAATCATGCAAGCATAAATAAGGTGGCGATCTTTCAGCCATGCAAGTGTAAATAAGGTGGCGATCTTTCAGCCATGCAAGTGTAAATAAAGTGGCGATCATTGAGCCATGCAAGCGTAAATAAGGTGGCGATCTTTCAGTGATGCAAACATAAATAACATGGCGATGTTTCAGCCATGCAGATGCAGATGGAGACAGTGTTTAGTATCGGAAAGTAGAATGGCAGCCTTATGCAACACAGAAAAATACAGATGGACACAGTGTTTAGTCTCAGAAGGAAGAATGGTAGCCTTATGCAATGCAAAAAATGCAGATGAAGACAGTGTTTAGAGTTAGAAGGCAGAATAGTAGCCTTGTGCAATGTAGAAAAATACAGATTGAGATAGTGTTTAGTCTCAAAAGGCAGAATGGTAGACTTATGCAATGCAAAAATGTAGATGGAGATAACATTTAGTCTTGTAAGGCAGAATGGTAGCCTTATGCAATGCAAAATGTAGATGGAGACAGTGTTTACTCTCAGAAGATATAACAGTAGCCTTATGCAATCCAAAATGCTGTTGGAGACAGTGTTTAGTCTTGGAAGGCGGAATGGTAGCCTTATGCAATGCAAAAATGCAGATAGAGACATTGTTTAGTCTTGGAAGGCAGAATGGAAGCCTTATGCAATGCAGAAATACAAATAAAACGACAAATGGTAATTGAGTTTCTTAGCTGATAGCAGGTTGCGATATTGTAACTGTTGGGGACATTACGGTATAGGGAGTATCACCGGCGTGCATGGATAGCAAATACTAGTAAATGCAATAATTTTGAGAGTTGTATTCATGAACAATGTTTATCTCGTGAGCGTATAGTAAGCCAGATGCTCTCGCAATCCAGGTGTCTGCATTCAAAGAAAAATTGTGAGTATTATAGAGGGGGAAGGTTAGTTCGCATCCTTGCTGTCTCTGCTTGACCTGTTCGGCTTTGATATGGTAATACGGTATGTATTATTGGGGGTAGCGTTGCTGAACAAGGCGATTTTGATGAGAAACAGGGATGAATTTGTAAAAATATGACATGAGTATATATTTAAGAAATAATTTTTATCTGAACCGACGATTGTGACGTGGCTCAAGACATTAAGACTCTTTTGCTACGAAATTTTGAGGGTCCTGCTCAAAATTCTTCCCCAATTTAACGGGTTATTGCTTCTGATGGCTGCTTGCAATGATCGGCTTAAATTACTTTAGAATTTTGAGAATCCTCCACAAAATTCTACCCCAGTTTCCAATTGCAGTGGGGAAATGAAAAATTTTATTTGAATTGTGTAAGGCTGACTACGTATCCCCTCTTAAACGAGAATCAGGTCAGACATAGTTCAATTTACATCATATAGGAAAGCATAAGATCACGTATAGTAATGCTAAACTGCATCTGAATTGATTGGCTTTGGCAAAACTTCTCCGTCCATTTCTGCAAGTATAAGGGCTCCTTCTGTCAGAACCCGGGGAACCATGTATGGACACTTCCAGTTGGGAGAGAACTTCCCTTAGGCTTCATCTTGATGCGGAAAACTTTTCTTTAACACCAGCTGCCCCGATGTGAATTATCTTAGCTTGACTCTTTTGTTTAAGGCTCTGGTCATCCTGTTCTCATAGAGTAGACCATGGAAAATTACATTCATTCTCTTTCCGTCTATAAGAGCTAGTTGCTCATAACGCCTTTTTACCCACTTTGCATTGTCGAGCTCAGCTTCTTATGTGATCCTTAGGGAAGGATTTTCTACTTTGGCAAGAATGACAGCCTCTATACCGTAAACCAGCATATAGGGGATTTCTCCGGTTGATGTCCGGACTATGGTGCGATATCCCAATAGAGCAAATGATAGCTTTTCATGCCATTGCTTATGCTTCTCTGTTATTTTTCTCAATATCTTCTAGATGTTCTTGTTGGCGGCTTCTACAGCTCCATTCATTTGCAGCCTATAAGCTGTGGAATTCTTATGTCTAATCTTAAAGGTATCACACATGGCTCATATCAAGTCACTGTTAAGGTTGGAGCCATTGTTAGTAATGATTGATTCCGGTATCTGGAATCGACAAATGATACAGTCTCGAACAAAGTCTGCCATGACTTTCTAAGTCACTACTCTGTAAGATGTTACATCGACCCATTTGGTGAAATAGTCGATTGCTACCAGGATAAATCTGTGTCCATTGGAAGCAGCGAGCTCGATTGGTCCAATGAAATCCATTCCCCAAGTGGTAAAAGGCCATGGTGAGCTTGTTGCATTAAGCTCGTTGGGAGGTATCTTTATCATGTCTACATGTATCTAACAGTGGTGGTGTTTCCGGACATATTGGATACAGTATGTTTCCAGAGTCATCCAAAAGTAACCAGCCCCGAGGATCTTCTTTTCTAAGACAAAACCGTTCATATGTGGACCACATTTCCCAACGTGGATTTCTTCTAGTAGTTTTGATGCTTCCTTTGAGTCGACATACCTTAGTAGTCCCAGATCAAAAGTTGTCCTATACAGGATTCCTCCACTATGAAATAAATTATTTGACAGCCTCCGAAGCTTGCGCTTTTGAGTAGGATTTGCAAGTTCTAGATATTCTTATTTTGTAAAATATTCCATGATATCATGAAACCAAGGCTTTCCATCTGCTTCTTCTTCAACATGGGTGCAATAAGCTGGCTGATCATGGATCTTTACTGGAATGGGATCAATGAAGTTTTTGTCTGGATGTAGTATCATGGATGATAGCGTAGCCAAAGCATCGGCAAACTCATTCTGGTTTCTGGGAACATGCTGGAATTCCGTCTTTGTGAACCTCTTCCTCAGTTCCTGCACATGGTACAAATACGGGAGTATCTTGGAGTTCTTGGTCGCCCATTCTCCTTGTACCTAATGTATAAGCAAGTCTGAATCTTCGATCATTAGCAACTCTTAAATTTTCATGTCAATAGCCATCTTGATCCCTAAGATGTAGGCTTCGTATTCGGCCATATAGTTGGTGGACGGGGACCTGAGTTTGGCAGACACCAAAAAATGCTGACCGGTTTCTGATACTAGGACTGCTCTTATGCCGACTCCATTGAAATTTGCTGCTTCGTCGAAAAGCATTCTCCAGCCATCATAGGATTCTGCAATGTCTTCTCCTATGAATGATACCTCTTCATCAGGAAAATACATCTTCAGGGGTTTGTATTCTCCATCCACCGGGTTTTCGGCAAGGTGATCTGCTAGTGCCTGTCCCTTGATTGTTTTTTGATTTATGTAGAGAATGTCAAATTCACTCAATAGGATTTGCCACTTGGCCAGCTTACCAGTGGGCATGGGCTTCTGAAACATGTACTTCAAAGGATCCATCCTAGATATAAGATATGCAGTATAGGCACAAAAGTAGTGCCTCAGCTTCTGGGCCACCCAAGTCAAAGCAAAGTAGGTGCGTTCTAAAAGAGAATACTGGGCTTCGTATGGAGTGAACTTCTTGCTGAGATAGTAAATGGCCTGCCCTTTCCTCCCTGTTTCATCATGCTTCTCCAGGACGTAGCCGAAGGCACCATCTAATACTGCGATATGGAGTAGTAGAGGTCTACCTAGCTCAGGCGGGACCAAAACTTGCGGTGTTGACAAGTATTCCTTGATTATGTCCAAAGCTTTTGGCATTCATCAGTCCACTTAGTAGCGGCGTCCTTCTTTTACATCTTAAAGATTGGCTCACAGATAACTATATATTGTGCTATGAACTGGCTGATGTAGTTGAGTCTCCCCAAGAAACTCATGACGTCCTTCTTGTTCTTTGGCGGCAAAAGTTCTTGAATGTCCCAAACCTTTGATGGATCTAATTCTATTCCTTGGCGGCTCATAAAAAAACCTAGTAATTTTCAAGTAGGAACCCTAAATGCACACTTTGCGGGTTTCAGTTTGAGGTTGTACCTTGGCAATCTATTGAAAAACTTTGTCAAATATTATATATGATCAGTGGCCTTCTTGGACATGATAATAACGTCATCACGTACACCTCAATCTCTTTGTACATCATATCATAAAAAATGGTAGTCATAGCCCTCATGTAGGTGGCCCCTACAGTATTTAACCCAAACGACATCATCTTGTAGCAGTACATTCCCTATGGTATAATGAAAGTCGTTTTCTTAGCATCATCTTCATCCATCCAAATTTGATGATACCCAGCAAAATAATCTACGAACGATTGCAATTCATGCTTGGTGCAATTGTCGATCAAGATGTGTATGTTTGGTAAAGGAAAGTCGTCTTTCGGACTGGCCCGGTTGAGATCCCGGTAGTCAACACAGACTCTAACTTTCCCGTCCTTCTTTGGTAATAGCACAATGTTGGCTAACCATGTTGGGTATTCTACTACCGTGAGGACCTTGGCTTTGACCTGCTTGGTGACTTCTTCCTTGATTTTCAAACTCATATCAGGTTTGAAGTTTCTGAGCTTTTTCTTTACCGGCGGACATGTCGGATCAATCGGTACTTTATGAGCCACAATAGAAGTACTCAGGCCCATCATGTCATCATACGACCAGGCGAATATGTCCTCATATTCTCTTAGAAAATTTGTGTATTTCTTCTTTTCTGATAGCGATAAGTGCACTTTGATTCATTTTTCTTTGACGTTTTCTGCATCTCCCAAGTTAACAAGCTCAGTGTCGTCCAGGTTGGATTCGGTCTATTTTCAAATTCTCAACTTCCTTAACAATCACCTCCGGTATGTCATCTTCCTATGAATCTATGTATGTTTGTTACGTTTTTTCATTACATGTCACAGTCATTGGTACATCAAGATAAGTTATAGTACTACTGTATAAGTAAAGTAATGAGAGAAAAAAAATAATAAGAGTGTTGATTTATAAAGAAAATCGAAATGCTTTGATAAATTCCATAACCTTTTTGAACATTGAAGATCTTATTGCGGAAATTTAAAGTGTGAAAGGAAGAATTAACTAGTAAAAAATAAAAGATAGTGCATGATGCTTGTTCAACCTTGCTACCCCGAGGCTCGCCGGGCTCTGGTGGTTCTGATAGTCCAGTTATTGAGGCGTGCTCCTCTGCTTATAGCTTGTATGGAAGGGCCTTCCTCCCCTTCCTCCTCGAGAACGGCGCAACAATCCATATCATCGTCTTCTAGGAACAAATTCCTCACTACTGCTAGTGCTTCCTCTTCTTCTTACCTATAGAAAACACCGGGCAGTTGGAAATTCTGTTCCAAGCGTGGTATTGGCCGATCCAATGGATAGTAAGGACCGCTCCATGGTGGCGACCAGTTGTTGAATTCCTCCCAGGTATACTCATATCCCAGACCAAAGATGGTGCCATGTTTCTTGAGGCTTATAGGCTTAGCAATTCCTTGAAGGTTCTTGCCAAGCCCCTTACCCGGTTTGTACCCACTCCAGTTCAATATGATCTCAATTTTGTTATCCCACCTTTTGTCATTGTCGACGGTATTGACCCGCTTGATGTGGTGGTAGGTTTCTCCACCTGGCTTCCTTCTTCCTCCGATCGACGGGATGGTCTGGCTACTGTATATAGGATTGCTACCGTTGCCGTTAATGATCACCTCCTAGTGATTCCAATCAAACCTCACTGCCAGATGTAGTGTTGATGATACAGCCCCAGCAGCATGAATCCAGGGTCATCCCAATAGCAGATTGTAAGATGTCGGCACGCTATTACTTGAAAATCAACATCGAACCAAGTAGGCCCCATTTGCAAGCATAGACTAATTTCCGCAATGGTAGACTTTAGGAACCGTTGAAAGCTTTCACATTGATGGACCTGTCCTTTTCCTCATGCAGTCCCTTACACAACGTCCTGAGTTTTACCTGCGGACAAATATTGATGCTGGATCCCCCATCAATCAGGACTATGGTGATAATATAGTCTTCGCATTGCACGGTGATGTGCAATGCCTTGTTGTGACTCAACCCTTCTAGTAGCAGCTCATCTTCATGAAAAGTGATCTTGTGACTTTCCAATACCTATCCTACCATGTTAGCCATCTCTCCGCCGATGATGTTTTTTGGCATATATGCTTCACTCAACACCCTTAACAGGGCATTCTTGTATGCATCGGAATTTTGTTGCAAACAAAGGATAGAAATTTGTGCTGGTATTTTGTTCAGCTGGTTGATGACTGAGTATTCCTTGGCCTGTATCTTTCTCCAAAGGTCATCTGGCCCGGCCTCGGTGATGGGAGGCTTGTTAGAGGCCTTCTTGCTTGACTCAGCTAAATGTTCCGGGGTATAAACATTAACAGCTCTCGTAATACCCTGTGCCTCAATAGCCTCGCCAAACCTAACCTTGCCTTTCCTTCTTGCCTCAGCTGTATAGTCACATGGTATAGCCTTTGTATGGAATGGTGTCATGGCTGACATCGCCACAGGAATTGGCGTGGCTATCTTTACTTCGAACGGAGCATGCACCTTGGGTGGTAAAATTACAACTTTGAATGGTATAGGTTCCTTTTCTGGAGACACGAATTCGACCTCAATTGGTGCTTGCATCTTTGCAGATGATGGTGCTTCAAACTCAAGTGGCATGGACATATTTACCTCGGCATCCCCACAGGGCTGAATCTAGACTACGATCGGATTAAGGGTGACTTTTAGTTTCTTTGGGTCGTCACATTCTATTATAAAACCGATCGATCCCTTGGGATCCCAATCATCCTATATTTCAATAAGGTGAACGCTTCCTCTTTTATGGTCTGGCTGAGGGTTATATTGGATATTTGGAGCAAGATTCTTTTCCACAATAATCTTGTTATCAACTAAAGTCTGGATCTTATCTTTCAGAGCGCGACATTAATGGTGTATCATTTCATGCCAGAATGGTATGCATAGGAATTAATTGGATTAACCCACTGAGAAGGGTTCTCAGGGACATCAGGGATAGGGGTGACGTAACTGACAGCTTTGAGTCTTTCATACAATTGGTCGATAGGTTCAGCAATAGCCATATATTTTTTCGGAGGCCTTCGGTCAAAGTTTGGTCGAGGTCTAGGGATGTTTTTGCATGTAGGAGGGGATTGATAGTGGGTTAGTTGAGTATTGTAGGCTTGGTAAACATGTGCCGGTTGGGAATATGTGGCTGAAGTAGGTGGTATGTGGGGGTTGAGGTGATTGATAAGTGGGTGGTGGAGTTTGGTAATAGGGTGAGGGTGTTTAGTAATTTGGAGTAGGCTGATATATGAGTGGAGGTGTTGGGTAGGTTTGGTATTTGATAGGAGATTTGGTTCTCTGTGCAACCGTTACGGCCTATACGTCCTTTTTCTTGGATGCACCACCAGACTGTAAGGCCTTAGTTGTAGCTTGCAAGGCCTCGAAGTTCGTCAATATATAGCTTTTGATGCCCTCTTCGATCATTTCTCTCAGTTTTATAATGTCAAAAAATTGGTGACCCTCGATCGTCATCAGCCTTTCATAATACTATGGGTCGTGAGACTGGATGGCAAATTTATTCGTTTGTTTTTCTTCTAAGGCAGGTCTATCCTTAGATTTTGAATATAGAACACATCCGGCGCATTCTCCGTGATGAACCTGAACCTGTCCATAAAGTCGGACGACATGCTTACCCAGTTCGACCACTTCTTTTGATCTTGGCTAATGTACCAGGACAAAGCATCTCCTTTCAAGATCCTCATGAAAAGCTTCATGTGGATTTTCTCGGCTTTTCCTACTCCCACCAGCTTGTCATAGTATGTTCTCAAATGGACCCTTGGATCCCCTGTACCATCAAACATCACGTAAGAGGTTTGTACCCCTCAGGCAGTTCGATATCGGGTTGTATGCAAAGATTTTTGTAGTTCAGCCCTTCAATTCCCTTACTTCCTTCAATGCCTTAAGTTCGGCTAGTCAATTTCTTAAGTTCTTCGGCCAAGTTTATGATGAGCAAATCATTATCATCAGGCTTGGGTGTGTTTGAGACGGGTTGGGTGGAGTGTGGCATAGTCTCCACGTAGATGGGCGGTGTTATGGTGGGTGTGGCAGTGGTCATTTGTGGAGTTTTAAGGTTATGGGATGAGCAGCAGGGTATTATTGGAAGTATGGTATGCGTTGCAGTGGTGGTAAGGAGCGGGGCAGTTCTGTTACTTTGGGATGTTCTGTGGAGGTGTAGGGTTTTGAGCATTTGGGAAATTGATATCTGGAGTAGTGATGGGAAATGACGGATTTGCCAGATTCCGAACCTGATCAAGTTCTTCTTGAAATTTTAGCAGCTTTTGTTCCAGTTGGGATGCATTTTTCCTTGGTAACCAGAGTACCATGAACATGAGTGACCTCTACCTGTTCAGTTGAGTTTTCCTTTCTAGCATTGTTCAAATCTTCCATCTTCCCTTTGTTCTTGCCTTTGACATGACTAGGAGGAGGAGTGGGTGGAGGGCCCCTGGATCTCATGGAATAAGATGATGTTGCCAGAGTCTGAGAATTAACCTTTGGGGAGGGGAAATAACAAACAAAAAGTAAAATCAAAAAAGGTAACAAGTAGTGCGGGAAGGTAAAGCGTGTCCTAATTTGGGGACCTCTTTGTGCCCGAGGTAGGCCTAGCGACAAGTTGATTTGGAGAACTTGAAATGCTAAATGCCTCATTTTATTTATAAAAGGTAGACGAATCCCAAATCGACAATAAATAACAGGAAAAATAAAGTTGCTAGTGGCCATTGGCCCTATTACATTTCATAAAAGAAGAAAAACTCCTATCTATTTGGTCCTAGAGTGGCCTTCCCCAGATTCGGCATCCCTGGCTCCATCGAACAACTTTCGCAACTCGCGAAGTCCAAGTAATAGGTAGGCTCTGGCTAGGTGTCCTCCTTCATTTCCTTCAGCATTTTGGCAGTCTTCGACCCTCTTGAGAAATTTCTTCTCCAATCCCGCTATACCTCGCTCCAAATATCCCAGTTGCTTGTTGGCACTGACAGCCATACCTTCCATTCCTCAATTAGATTTTGATTGGCTTCTTGTATGTCATGGTGCTCGCTTTCGCATTCCCAGATCCTCTTGCGCAGCTGATTGTACTTGACCTGTGCCTCGGCATTTTCATGTATGATCCTGTGACCTCGAACAAACCCAAACTAGCCCAGACCATTAAGAATATCCTCCAACTAGCCTGAATAGTATGGAGTACAGGCAGTGTGGTATCTGTCTGGCTCGATGGTATCTCTCCCCATGATAATCTTGCAGTGCCACATATGTTGAGCTTGGCACTTGTAAGGACTATCGTCATCCTGGAAGCCAGCCTGGAAGTGACTCATCTTGTTGACCATGGGTACAACCTGCTTCATACTAGCTTGCCTCATAACCCGGAGAGGGACGTAAGGTTATGTCCCTCTTCAGACCGATCAATATCAAAAAAAGTGCATCCCTGGATCGGGCGATGAACTCCTCGGTCGGAAACCACTCGAACATCCATTGTACCAGATCCTTAGTCAGATTGTCGAAGATCTCGACCAATTCTCTAGCATTAACTGGTTGAGCGAACATATTGGGCATGCAATTCATTCACTTTTGATGGTGAAAAGAGATATGATCATCTTGGTCCCTTCGCTGAATTTCTTGTCGGTATTCACCCTTTTGGAGATGCTCCATGAGCCAAAGTTGAAGTAGCAAATTTCATCCTTCGAAGTGTTTGGCTCCCTGTTGATACCTCTCTAGAGCTCGGTACATTTTTGCAACGATCGTAGGCACAATGCTGAATTGGTACCCGCCAATTCCTTCCATTAAGCTCTTAGTTACCATAGCTAGTCTTTTGTGGATTCTTTCCTTCTTCTTTGGAAACATGATCAATCCCAAGAAACAAAACATGAATATAAAGACCCTTCGGTGAATATGGCCTAATGATGTAATGGTAAACTCATCGGGATAGGTACGGTACGATTTGTTGTAACCGTACCTCTCATACAAATAATAAAAAGGGGTATAGGAGTCTTTTAGACATGTCAATTCCACATTCTTCTTCAAACCCATCATTTTGAGGAAACCTCTGCCCTTGCGGTTCTCAGGCATTAGCAAACCCAGAGTTTCGCATGGTATACTGGCCAATCCTCTTATTTCTTCTAGCTAGGGTGTCATTTCAATGTCCCCGAAGCGGAACATAGATTTCTCACAATCCCAGTACAAAGTGGAAGCTTCTATGATCTTGTTGTTGGGTTGGATTTCCATGAGGGAAGGTAGATTTCCTAGATATTTCAGGATAAGAGTCTGATCACTGGAGTCAAGATCCTCCCACCAGCTTAGCAATTTTGGATTGATGTTGGTGACCATGCCGAATCTATGACTCTGTGCCTCATATTTCTGCAAGACAAAAGGGTTAGACCCTTACCCCCACCGGACTCGACTACTTAATTATCAATAATTGGCATAGAAGTATTTAGTTCTCCAAATAAATTCACAGAACATGATTATATCCTTTTTAGTTCTAGGAAAATCTAGTGGACTTTGGACAAGTCTATCTTAAAGAGTCATTATGCGGACAACATAACTGACTCGGCTAGATTTGACCATGAAGCATGCACAGTTAAATGAAGTATGGTTTCTATAGGGTTTTAGACTGTTACCCTTGAGCGGACAACTCAAGGGGGAAAGGTACGGAACCGTCGACTACACCGTTGATCGACTAGTTTTACCGCAAATATGCCTTTTCCGAATTTGGGGGGTGATAATATCAGAAGAGCGCAACTACTCATTATAAGCGTTGCTATGGTATTTGTTTAGCACGAGTGGAATATGAAGTTGAGCATGATTATGGAACAATGAAAGGCATGTATTTGCACGTTTAAGAAAGCAGTAAATACAACAATTCCACAATTTAAAGTGGCAATGAAGGAAAGCAGTAAGGAAAGAAATAAAAAGACAAGTCATTTTTACAATCGAAAAGGAAATTGAATGTTTAAAAGAAATAAACAAATAATTGCGTGTAAAGAAGCAAAAATTCACAATAATAGTATAAACTAGTAAAAGCCTAAAAATCCCCAGCAGAGTCGCCATGCTATCACGCCCCTTTTTTCTCCGCGGAAATCGGGTTTATGACATTTAGAGGGACAACTCATTCCTTTTGGGAACTTGGTTTGCATTTGAAGAGTCGCCACCTAATGATTAGGGTACATTAGGACACAAAAAGGGTTTGATTTGAATAACCAGAGATTGGGTAAGGGCTTGATATTATTCTAAGGGGAAGGTGTTAGGCACCTCAGAATCCACTAGCGTGGTTCCCAGCCAGACAATTATTGTGAATTAATGTGTAATTAACATATAGGCAGATAAGGCTCAAATAAGAGGGGATTTCAACATATAATGGTTTGAAAGAACAATTAGAAAAGCTAATTTTTAATGCTGAAAGAAATAAAGAATAAAGGAAAAGGGGGGGGGGAGGGGGGTCCTAGGTTTATTAAAAATATGGATCACAAAGCACAATGTCCAGTAATCACTCCTCAATGAGGGGCTACATGTGACATTATCGCGTGGTCATCATATCCATATCTACCCATCCCACCTCGTTAAGGTATTTAAAGCGTGGATTGGTATCGATTACTTATTGTCTGCTATTACCCGTCCCACTCCTATCTGTCCCGGAGGCACATAGGACTACCAATCCTAAAAAAGGAAGGATATTAAGCTTATTTGGAGTTTCAAAGGTAAAAACTCTAAGTCAACATACAAAAACACAAATTGCGTATTTTGGGGAACCACATAAAAACAAACAAAGGCTCATGTATATCTCCTTAAGCAAAGAAAACATACAATTAACATGGCTTGCACATACTGTTTAGGTCTGATTAAAATACCAAAGACGAGGGAGTTTAGGATTGAAACAGATTGGTTTATTACATAACTTAGATAAGAAGTCCGAATTAGGCCTGCCTGCTGGTTGTAATAATTAATAGAAGTGGATTCAGTTTACAATTATAACTCTAAGGCTTGCCTAAGTGTTGAGACGAGGATCCTATAGGCATGGCATCTACTGAATTCATAAGGTGATAAGACAGTAAAACTCGAAATGAATTGTCTGAAGTCCTATATGCATATTTATTAAACTTGTTAAGTGAGGGACTTAGATTATTAAAAGAGATGCAAAATGTATAGCATCGACTATTACTGATTTCATATCTAACATTGACTGTGAAGTGAATCAGATTCATTTAGAAACTCCTATAGGCATGTTTTCTACACATTGCTGATTTTAGACACTTATAGACGTGTGTCGAAATGCAGAAAACCTTATAGACATGGTATTTGAATGCAGAAACTTATTTTAAACCTTATAGGCATAGTATCTAAATGTAGAAATTTGTTTTAAACCTTATAGGCACGGTATCTAAATGCGGTTGAAATTATGAAGAATGACATTTGAATGCTTTCTAGTGAAGTTTGAATCCGAAGAATTATAACAGTCCTATAGGCATAATTTTGAGGTGAAGTTTGAATATGCAGAATAATAATAGTCCTATAGGCATAATTTTTAGGTGAAGTTTGAATATGCAGAATTATAACAATCCTATATGCATAATTTCTAGGTGAAGTTTGAATATACAAATGTTGAAACACCCTATAAGCATGATTTCTACCTTTCCATGCATAGTTACCCACCCTTTTTTACTAGCCAAACCCCAAATGTTAATTACAACTTATTACAAATCAGGAATACCAAATACCAATTAAAATCAAATCAGCATAAGACTTCCTTTAATTAAGGAGTTAAAATCAAACGGTAATGGGCAGGAAACATTTAAGGAAAGAAACCAAGTAGAACACCATATATAGAATAGACAATTAGGGGTAAGTACATAGGGGTCCAATTAAAGAAACAACTATTGTAGAATCAATGAAGATACTCGGCTAACCAAATAAGGTAGGAGACACAATAGATTTGCAAAATATGGAGACAATCAGCTCCCAGTAAATCAAGGAGTTAAGGATTTGAAATTATTGATTTGGGAGAGAATAACATGGGTTTCCTTGAATAAATAAATAAACCAAACTAAAGACGGAAGAATCGAAAGTCTAAAGGGAAGTTTTCAAATCAATCCAGGAAATAGTGAAATTAGTAAAACAAGGAAAGAATCAATTACACGAGTGCAATCAGAATTACACAAGGAGGTTTGAAATCAGTCCAAAATTGAAGGTCGTTTTAGAGGGAAATTTAGCGTATGAAAGAGTGCCTAAACATTAGGCATGCGAGGCTGAACTCATGACATAGGGAAGCATCATGCAATAGCAAACACAAAGTCAGTAGATAATGATTATCAAAACATGGTATTCACATAGGTCTATTTCACAAACTCAGCAATAGAGGGAAAAAAAGAGTATCAGAAGCATGTAAAAGGTCAAGTAAAAGGACCTTGCTAAAAAAGATAGTAGAGTTTCAAGGATAGCAGGAAGTCAAAATCACATAAAGAAATAGAGGTTGAAATGAAAAGGTTTTCAAATCTAGTCGAGCAACAAATGAAGTAGCTTCAGAAGCTCAAATAAGTCCAAAGAAATTAGGGTTTTGAAACCAATCGAATTCAGAGCGTGACGAACAAGTAAATCACATAGCAAAAAGTCTCACAACTCGAATGAACCCCAAATTTTAGGCTTTTCGCCATCAATCGAGTATAGAGATGAAAAACATGTAAATCAGACAGAAATACTAACAAAATAAATTCAGAAATATCAAAAGGTTATGTCCCTTAACATGCAACTTAAGTAGAAGAATGAAATAAGGAAACACAGTAGAACATGTAGAAAAATCTGAGAAAGCTTCGAAATCTTAACAAAACACTAAACCGGAAAAAGATAAGAGGTTTTAAAGGTAGTGTTTAAGAAGAAACTTTGGGAAAAACGTTTAGAAGTTTAGAGCAAACACGGGTCTAAACAAATATAGAAAAAATCAGAAGAACCTCAAAGATTAGGGTTTCAGTACAAACCAGATGGTGATAAAGGCTTGGACAATAGTCTATCTAAGAAGGAGAAGTCAAGAATCAAGTTTTAATAGCCATGGGCGGCCGGAGCAAAGTCGAAGATGACTAGAGACAGCCATAAAAATTGAGATTGACCAAAGTCTGGGCAAAGCTTCTTCAAGATCTAGCCTTGAAACCAAAGTACTCGAACACATAGAAGCCAAGGGAGGTAGATACAGGCCACCAATGGCTTGAGAAGCCATGGATTTTGGGAGATTTTCAGGTGGTAGTTGAGGGCGGCGGCTAGGGTTTGAGAGGGGATTGAGAGAGAATTAATAGAGAAGGGGGGTTTGAAGGCGGCTGCGGGTGAAAACTGATTAGGGATAGGGGTAGATCGGGATTAATTTAGGAAAGGGTTAATGGTAGCCGTTGATCATTTTGATCAACGGCCTAGATTGATAGGGTACGTGGAGCGGTTTAACATGGTTGGGTTTGGGTCGGTTCAGGAGGTGATTGGGTCAGGGTAATTGGGTTTAGAATTGGGGTTCAAATCAGGCCACAATTGAAACACAATTGGGCTATATTTTAAATAGCCACATTTTCCTTATTTATTTTATAAAAAATAGTAAAGTAATTTCTGGAAATAAATTAAAGGAACTAAAATGATTAATAATACATAGTTATCACATTAAAAATATTGGGACCTAATTTTATAGATATAAACGTAATTAAATTTAAAAGAGGCTAATATTGCAATTATATGCAATTTAGCTTTACAAATACTAAATAAATTTATAAAAATATGTAAAAAATATGTTAGCTATATTTTAGTATAAATATGAGATTTCAATAAGTAAATCACTAAAATGATAATTTGGGAGTAATTATTGGGGTTTTCTGGATAAAATAGGGCAATAAATTGATTTAAAAATCTTTTAAAATTAAGGAAAAATAATATAATTTGGAAATACATATATAGTTATACATACTCTATTGGAAAGTTTTTTTAATATTAAAATATATAGGGAAAAATTGGGTGTCAACAACTAGTAGATAAGGAGTTGCTTTAGTTGATGTACAAACAGTGTTGCGATACCTGAGTAAAGAAAATCATAACTTATCATGCCATTCTTTGTAATTGTATACAATTTTCCTCAATATCTTCTTGATGTTCTTGTTGGCGGCTTCTACGGCTCTGTTCATTTTCGGCTTGTATGCTGTAGAGTTCGGATGCTTGATCTTGGATGTTTCACATATGGATATCATCAAATATCTATTGAGATTGGCACCATTATCAGTAATTATTGACTCTGTTACTCCAAATTGACAAACAATGCCGTCCTGAACAAAATCTGCTACAACCTTCTTTGTTACAACTTTATAAGATGCGGCTTGAACCCATTTTATGAAGTAGTCTTTGGCCACAAGAATGAACCTATGTCTGTTTGAAGCAGCGGGTTTGATCGGTCCAATAACATCCATACCCCAAGCGGAGAAAGGCCTAGGTGAACTTGTTGCATTAGGTTCGTTGGGAGGTACTCGTTTCATGTCGGCATGTATCTGGCATTGGTGACACCTTTGAACATACTTGATGTAGTATGTTTCCATAGTCATCCAGAAATAGCCTGCTCTTAGTATTTTCTTGGCCAAAATAAAACCACTTATTTGGGGTCTGAAGGTTCCGACATGTACTTCTTTGAGCAATCTGGATGGATCCTTGGTATCGACACATCGCAGTAAGCCCAAATCATGAGTTCTTCGATACAAAATTCCTCAACTTTGAAATAAGTGATTAGCTAATATGCAAAGCGTGCGCTTCTATGTATGGATACACTTTTTGGGTATTCTCCCTTTTCCAAGTACTTCTTGATGTGGTGGAACCACGGATTTTCGTCAATCTCTTCTTCAACATGAGCATAATAAGTTGGCTGCTTATGAATTTCTATTGGGAAAAGAACCATGAAATTCTTTTTTGGGTGTTGTATCATGGAAGAAAAAGTGGCTAATGCATCTGCAAAGTCATTCTGAATCCTTGGAACATGTTTGAATTCTATCTTTATGAACCTCTTAATCAGCTCTTGTACATAGTGCAAATATGGCAATATTTTGGTGTTTTTCATAGTCTATTCTCCTAAAACCTGGTGAACCAGCAGATCTGAATCTCCGATTACCAGCAGATCTTGAACATTCATGTCACTGGCAAACCTGAGTCCCAGGATGCAGGCTTCATATTCAGCCATATTGTTGGTGTTTGGAAACTTGAGTTTTGCAGATACCGGATAGTGTTAACTAGTTTCTGATACTAAGAAATCTCCAATACCTACTCCTTTGAAGTTTGTTGTTCCATCGAAGAACATTCTCCAACCACAGTATGCCTCAGCAATATCATCTCTTACAAATGGTACCTCCTCGTTAGGAAAATACCTTTTCGATGGTTCGTATTCCCCGTCTACGGTATTTTCTACCAAGTGATCTGTCAATGCTTGCCCTTTGACTACCTTCTGAGTTACACAGACAATGTCGAACTCCCTCAGCAATATTTTCCACTTCGCTAACTCACCCTTATGCATGGATTTCTGAAAGGTGTATTTTAGCGGATCCATCCTTGATATGAGATATGGAGTGTTGCATAGAAATAATGCCTCAACTTCTGAGCTATCCATGTCAAAGCACAGTTGGTGTGTTCCAACAAAGAGTATCAGGCTTCATAAGGTGTGAACTTCTTGCTTAAATAATTTATCACCTGATCCTTTCTTCTTCTTTCATCATGTTGTCCCATAATGCAACTGTAAGCCCCATCATGGTGACCTCCTCTTTTTTCTTCAAACTCATATCCATCTTGAACTCTCTGAGTTTCTACTTTACTAGTGGACACATAGGATTGGTGGGTAGTTTGTGAGCTACTATGAATATGCTTGAACCAGTGATATCATCGTAGGACAATAGAAAGATGTATTCATATTTTTTTTAGGAATGTGATATACTCCTCCTTCTCCAAGTGTTATAGATGAATGTTTATACGTGTTTCCTTCTGTCGAAATCCCCTAAGTTAATGCTCTTAGTTTCCTCCAAATTAGGCTTTGGTTTGTTTTCAAAATCCTCAACATCTCTGACAATTTCCTCGGGTGTTATATCATTTTCCAGATCCTCCGAATCATTGTCCTTATGTTGCGTTGTCTCATTACATGTCACAGTCGTAGGTTCATCAAGATAAGTAATAATTACACTAAAAAAAATGTACAAAGATAACAATAAATATAAAAAGCAATAATGCATTAATAAAATTGAAAAATGTCAACAAGTACGACTCGATGGCTCGAGTAATTATTTTAAAACAAAATACTCAAAATTTCTCAAAGGCTCAAAACTATTTAAAAATAATTCATGCTAATTTGATAAGCTACCCTGGAACTCGACAAGCCCAGGATGGTGCAGCAGTCAACTAATCGCAGAACCAGTTCATTCTGCATTGATGTACTTCTTCCATATGAATTCTCTTTATTCTCTACCATCGGAGCATTGTCTTTCTTGTCCCCACTCAAATCATCCATCTTTCATTTATCCTTACTTTTGATGTCGTTGGGAGAGGGGAGGTGGAGGACCTCTAGATCTGGTGTGATATGCTGACGTTCGCAGAATTCACGAAACCAATCTTTAGGAATGAAAATAATCAAAATAAAGAAAAATAAAAGGTAACCAAGTCAACAAAACCAAATGAAAGAGTGTTTGCAATATTTAAGCAGGTAACAAAAAAGTCATGCAATGATTCACGTCATAACTTGGGTACCTCATTGTGCCCGAGGTTGGCCTAAGAGACAAATAGACTTGGAGAAAATTTATGCCAATGTTGCCTCATTCCATTAATGCAAAAATACATCAAATCAATCATTACTAAATCAAAATAATATGAAGTCACTAATGGCATAAAGCCTTATTACATCAAAATGTAATAAAATCTAACTATAAAATAATAAAGAACATTATCTCATAATTATTAGTCATAGAAGGACCTTCTCCATACTGTTCTCTTTTGACTCCATCAATGAAACTTCCTACGTCACGCATGTCAAGAGACTATACCAACCTAGTGATTTCATGCTTAATTTTCTACAAACAAACAAAGGTTAGCCCTTCCCCCCTCTAGATTTAACTACTTACGCAGTAATGATCAACACATTGGCATATTTTCTCCAACAAATGCACATAATATGATAGTGTCCATTGGGATTGTGAAAATCCCGTCGGACTTTGGACAAGGTTCATCTTAGCGGATTGTTACATTAATAATGCTTCAACCCATAATAGGCTTAGAGTAATGCATGTACATTTTAAATTGGAGTAGGGTTTCTAGAACGGTCAAGATTGGTACTCATAAGTAGACAACTTGAGAGAAAAATTCTATGTTTAATGACTAAATCCTTTAGCAAGCATAAAGGGAAAAGGGGGATCCTATGTTTTTTAGCCTAAAGGATCCCCCCATGCAACATAAATAAGACTTCGCAACTTCCTTTAGGTAAGAGTTTCTCATATTATTCAGCGGGCACAGACTATCATCTCCTGCTACCTGATTAGTATGTTGAAGTTGTTTACCTAAAAGTGTTCTAATTCAATTATAAGTTGTGCCCTATGTGTGTGCTACCCATCCCATGCCTATGTTCCAGGAGGCTTTGGACCTACTATTTGGTAGATCTAGACTCAACTCAGTTGCTCAAAATGATAAAACTAGGTGGCAGTCAAAACAGATAGGACTGCACGTAATTACAATAAAAGGGCTCAAGTAACCTCCCCACATAAGCAGGAAAAGCACGCAGGAGATCCATTGTTGTTTCAGTTGAAGGAAAGGATTCATAAATATAAGACCATGGCTTTTTCTCTTATTTTGGATGACGGTACATTAAGGTACAAAGGGTGACTATGTGTTACGAATGTGAATGGTCTCCGGGAGAGAATCATGACCGTGGCTCACACTTTTAGATATTCTGTGCAACCAAGGTCTACAAAGATGTATCATAATATTAATGAAGTCGATTGGTGGAACGATATCAGGAGGAATGTAGCAGATTTTATGGCAATACGTCCAAATTGACAGCAAGTGAAGGTCGAACACCAAAAGCTTGGTGGGTTGGCACAAAACATAGAAATTCCAATGTGGAAGTGGGAGATGTTCAATATGAACTTTATGGTAGGACTACCTCGCACTCCTTGCAAGTTCGACTCGTTTTGGATGATTGTGGATCGAATCATAAAATCAGCATACCTCTTACTTATTAAGTCTATCGACTTGGCAAAACAGTATGCGTAGTTGTATATTAAGAAAATAGTCAGGTTGCATGGCGCTCTAGTTTCTATCATTTCTAATTGGGGTAGCATAGTTCACAACTAACTTTTAAAAGAAATTTCAGCAAGGTTTAGGTACTCAGGTGAATCTTTGTACAACCTTCATCCACAGACCGACGGGCAAGCAGAGCGGACCATTCAAACACTTGAGGATATGTTGTGTTCTATACTTCAAGGGTAGCTAGGATGATTCATGCTGATCATAGAATTTGCCTACAAAAATAGTTATCATGCTAGCATTCAGATGGCTCCATTCGAGGCTCTATATGGTATAAGGTGTATATCTCTTTTTGGGTGGTTTGAGATTGGTGAGGGGGAGTTGATTGGGCTAGACCTCATACATCAGGCTATGGGGAAGGTTAAGATTATTAAGTGACTGTTGAAAACTGCACAGAGTAGTCAGAAGTCCTACTTGGATGTACGTCGCAGGGATTTGGAGTTCCAAGATAATGATTGGGTATTCTTAAAATTTTCCCCAATGAGAGGCATAATACGGTTTGGGAAGTAAGGGAAATTGAGTCTGAGGTATGTTGAACTGTACAGAATCATTCAGAGGATTGGTCAGGTGGCTTACAGGCTAGAACTACCTCCAGAAATATCTTTAGTGCACCCGAGGTTTCATGTATTCATGTTGAAGATGGTGATTTGAGATCTGCTGCTTATTGTTCCGATTGAGAATATAGAGGTTAATGGGGAGTTAACTTGTTAAGACATTCTAGTGACCATTCTTGATAGGCAAGTTTGAAAGCTGAGAAATAAGGAAATGCCTCCGTGAAAGTGCTATGGCAAAACCAGTAGGTTGAAGAGGCCACTTGGGAGGCCGTGGAGGAGATGAAGAGGAAGTTCCCCCATTTGTTTGAATGACTTGACTATGTATTTAATGTTGCTATGTTCTATGAAAATGTAAGAAGCTTACCTTCTATGAATTATGTTTCACTTGTACAGTTTATGTTAAGGATGTCTCTTTCAGTAATATAATGATTACAATATTGTAACAGGTGTTATCTCAAAAATTATATTACATTGTTATGTTATGGTTATGTTGTTAGGTTTAGTTTATGTGACTCTCTAACAGGTGGATAGGCCCCGTTACATGGGAGGCTCTTGCAAAATTAGGGAGTTAGTCAAAATTTTGAATTGTGGTGGGGTCACATTTCTTTCTAGCGACATATTTTCACCCTCATTCGAGAACGAATGATCTTAAATGGGGGGGAGGGGAGGGATGTATGGCCTGTAAAATTTCACCTAGAACTCAGGGTTTTGTGTTGCCAAGGGAGACTTATGATTATATGATTGTACTACAGACTCTTGGGCTGAACAATGCATTGGGGAGTTGAAGAAATTTTATTACAGTGCAGGGCAATTCTGCGGTCCATTATTCGGCCGCAGATCGGCCGCAGAGTATAACAAAAAGATGGCCAATTTTGGAGTGTCTTTTTGTCATCCAATATGCGACCACATAATGTTTTTGCAGGCTGCACAATCCATTGCAGATCCAGTACGAAGTTTTCCAAAAGAGAATTCTGCGGCGCATTATGCGACTGCAGTTTGGGGTGGAAGATGGTTAATATGAGGTATGATTCTTTGGTGTGAGAGTATTATTTAAGCATTCTTGTACTATCAAGGTTTTTGAGAAGGTTGTTTAGTTCAAATGGGTAGAATTTGGGTTGTAGGATGAAGGAATCCACCATAGGAGGACCTTGAGATCATAATGTCCACCTAGTGTTTGTTAAATTCCTCAAATGAGCCGAACCCATGGACTTCTTCCTAATTTGTGTTCGAACTTGTAAAATTTCCAAATATATCAAAGTTGCTTAGATTTATGTTGAGTAAATTTCTATCTTAGAATTGAATCTCACGATGTTCTAGTAAGTCCTGAGTTTTTCATTATAAATTGACTATTCCGAATAAGCCTGGCGCATGTATTTTGTATATTCTTATCATATTATGATATTCTTCAGGAGGCTGTTCAAAAGCATGATTTATGTATTAAAATATTGTGACTTCAAGTCAAGTTCAAATGAAAGCTATTATGCCAAATGGTTTAACAAATATCCATGTGCCTAAGACTCTTATTTGATCACATGTGTATTCAAAGTCTTGATATGAAAATCCTTGTTGTCGATGATCCATGATGATATTTGAATGTGAAAGAAGGGAGTATCGAATATGAAGTACGGCCAACGTGCCAAGAATGATATTATGTAAGGGCCATTGGTACCAGTGAAATGAAATGATATGTAAAAAATTATGAAATGAGTGGTATATCCTTAAAATAATAAATTCTTTAGGAGTATCATTTAGTTACCGAGGAAGGGTAGGTGAAACTAACCTAACCATGAAACTACATGTGTCGGTGTAGGACTAATTAAGGGTTGAATCACATTGTTCATGTGATGAGGTTGTTTCCCCTTATATGAGATGAGATTAATGTGTTGAGATATTTCTGGTTAGATGGGATGAGATTATTGCTAGCGAGATGTGATGGGATGTCGACCCACATGGCATTGTGATGAGATGGCTTAGCCGATGAGGGTGAGATAGGACGCCATGCCACGGGCATGGTGGTGTTGTGAGTGGTTGTCTCAAGGTAAGACGTCTTAGCCGATCGGGCCGAGATCAGACTCCTTGCTAAAAGTGGTGGTGTATCAGTCTAAGGATATCCCAACTTTAAAATACTGAAACTTACTTGAGTTCTATCTTTTTCCTAACTTGGTACCTTAATATTTTTTAAGGCTCTTATAGATTTTGTGTTTATTTCTCATTGCGCTGTTACTCATTCTGCTGAGTGGGTGTATAGTTTTTCATACTAGTACTATTCCATATATACTAACGCCCATTTTGCTAGGACGCTGCATCTTTAATAGATATAGGTGGTTTCACGGTGAGAGGCATTGAGCACTGATAGCAGTCCACCCTCTCCTCAGCTGACTTGATGAGCCCCACTTAATTTTGGGGTCTTGTATCTCTTGTTTCTATGTATAGTGTTTTGAGGTATAGTCGGAGCCTTGCTACCATTACCATCATACTACTCTTTTGATTTTGTAGAGGCTTTTACAGACGTAGTGTGTGTTGTATATTGTTTTGGGAAAGTTAAACTAAATGTCTTGTAATTGTATCACATGTTCCACTTGAAATTATGATTGTGTGGTGTAATATTTTGGGGACTTGTTAATGACATAACTAATGACATTAAATTGGTGTTGTTCACATGGCCTATTACTGTCTAATTAATAAAATATATCTTCTTTATTCATGGGTAAGTTGGGTTGATAGCATTGTGCAGGCTTTCTCGACTGGGATATCTTGGTTGAGTGTCGGTCGCGCTCCTCAAGTTTGGGGCAGGACACTTGAAACCTTGGCTGGCTGGAAGCGAAGGCCACTAGAATTTGATTATTGCTCTTTTCTCAGTGTGAGTACTACCCAGGGTTCACTTGAAACTCTTAGGAACTTTGACGCACTAGAATTTTCGGGTTCTGAAGCTCTTTCGCTATTGAAAGTTAAAGTACATCTAGAAATTGTACAGGCCTGCTCTTTCACTTGAAACCCTTTTATGCAACAACACAGTATACCCATTTCCCTTAATTTAACCCTTTTATGCAAGAACAGAGTATACTTGTTTCCCCCAATTTCAATAACTCCCCAATTGTTTGTTAACAAATCATTACAGGCCCAAAATAGAGAATATGTTCTCAAATATTACAAACTAAAATGAGTATAGGACTAATAAGCAGAATAGACCTAATGGAAAATAACCCAGCAACTTCGAGGGCTTTAAGAATCTCATTCTTTGCACAAAATAGCAAACCAAAATCTAGGTACACCCCAAGAAGTTAGATTGTATCAGCTGCACGACTCGGACTTAGACACAGACCAATACAGGGTTGAAGGGGGAACTAACTTACCCAGCAATGCCAAACTTAACCACACGAGAAACAAATTGTACATAGAATTGATCAAACAACTTAAAGTCCACATACTTACTTCTTAGGGATGCAAATAATAGCAGTTTAAACCATAACAAATATACAATATCACATGGAGTTATATACATAAGATGTTGTGTTTCAGGAATAAGTTCAAAATGAAAGGGTTGAACATCACAAGCTAAAAAACAATCCCAAGTTGGGTTTCAAAATGAAATATGATCCAAGATCAATTCATATAACTTAGACATAATATTTTAATAGAAGAACCTTGCAGAATCTCAGAAAGAAGATAGTGAAATAGGGTTTCTTACATGGAAGTTCCAATCATGAGAGTCTAGTGCAAGTAGGATCACAAATGACACAACAAACAAGCTACTAAATATGCAACAATTCACTTGACAAGAAATTTTAACCTTATCAATCATAACACCATGTTCTATACAGCACCAGAACTCATAGTAGGCAAGAACATATCAAATCCTGGTTTAACAGGACTAGCATGCACTAGGGTTGATTATAAAAGAAGAGGTCGAATGTTGGATATCATCATAAAATTCTTAGGAAGTATTGAAGAACATAAGATTAAGTAGGGAAACGAACACACTTACTATTTACAAGTAGTGGAGAAACATGTGTGACTAATAATTCGATCAGAAATTAACTCTAAGAAAGCATTAAGTCCTAGTTGTATGATCAATAGGAACTAGAACATATTTTAGACATGAATTGGTTTATCACAAGAATACAGAACAAGGAAAAGAGATAAACTTAAAATAAGAAACAACAATAAGCATTCGAACACACATATTAGGGCAAACAAGCTTAAGACAACCAGATTCAAGGTAAAAAATAGGCTAGTTCAGTTACTAGATAAGTATAGAGCCTCAAGCATTACTCCAAAGTAGATAATAGTATGATGAGTAACAAAAGTCTCATGGACATAGATATAAAAAGAAAGAACTCAAATGAAAAGAGAATGGAATTGTAAAGGCCATAGGTACTTACCAGTTATAGATTAACGAACAAGTAAACAAGAGGAATAATTTTAGCAGCACTCCAATAATCGACAGTAGATAAGAGCATAACACAAAACCTAGTGCGTCAAATTTCACAAGGGCTTCAGATGAGCACTGAGAAATTCTCGCACTGAGAAGGTTGATAGAACAAATTCTTGTGGCCTTGGCTTTCTGCTGGCCAAGAACCAAAAATTTCAGAATAAAGTGAGTGATGAGTGAGGAGTGATAGTGATAATAATAATAGTCAAGTGGTAGTTTTTCTTGTAGTGATAGTTTAGACCTAGAAAGGGAGCGGTTAAAGGGGTTCAAATTAAGCAGACAAACATGAAAAATTATCAATTAAACATAGAGAAGGAAAGAATATATTGCATGCAATCAAAATTGAAAAAGGAGAAAGAGATTCTCAAACCCTAGTTGGGTCCAGCCGTCTAATAATCAAACAAAGAATCAAGGATCCTTCCTTCTATGTTGTATATAGATGAAAAATCATCCAAATCCTCACAGAACTAGAGTCAACCACTAGAACTCGGAAGATATTTCTTACCAAAAATAAGTTAAGAACTTAAGTAACACCACAGACGTGTAGACACCATCGTACGTAAGTAAATCATAGATTGACCCCATGTTTACCTTGGAATCAGAGAAAATCGGAGGCGGCTACTAGGGTTTCTTTCAGAGAAGAGAGAACATTCAAGAGGGTTTTTTCATGCCCCGACCACGTGGAGCGTTACTGGCGCTCAACCGTGATACCCCGGTAGAGCAAGCTTGCACAGTGCCGTCTACCCAACTCACCCATGAATAAAGAAAAGAACATTTAATTAGTTAGACAGTAAGAGGTCATGTGAAAAACACCAGTTAATGTCCATTAGTTACGTCATGAACAAGTCTCCAAAATAGTACACTATCCAGTCATAGCTTGAAGTGGAACATGTGATACAATCACAACACTTTTAGTTTAACTTTCCTAAAAAAACATACAACCCACACTACGTCTACGGAGCCTCTAACAGAATCAAAAGAGTAGTATGATGGTACCGGCAATAAGGCTCCGTCTATACCTTAAAATACTATAAATAAAAGACAAGAGATACAAGACCTTGAAATAAAGTGGGGCTCACCAAGTCAGTTGTGGAGAGGGTGGAATGCTATTAATGCTAAATGTCGCCTACTATAGAACAAACTGCATCAATTAAAGATGCAGCGCTCCCAACAAAAGGGATGTTATTACACATGGAATAGTACTAGTATGAAAAATAAAACACCCCCTCAGTAGAACGAGTAATAGTAAAATGAGAAAGAAACATGGAATCACTGAGGGCCTCAAACAATATTAAATTGTCAAGTTAGGAGAAAGGATAAATTCCATGCAAGTTTCAATACTTTTAAGTTGGGAGATAATTAGTATCGATACACTACTGTGCCTTTAGCACGGAGTCTGATCTTAGAAAGGATAAATTTCAAGCAAGTTTCAATACTTTTAAGTTGGGAGATCTTTAGTATCGATACACCATCGTGCTTTTCGTACGGAGTCCGATCTGAGAAAGGATAAATTTCAAGCATGTTTCGATACTTATATGGTGGGAGATCTTTAGTATCGATAAACCATCGTGCTTTTAGCACGGAGTCCAATCTGACAAAAAGGATAAATTTCAAGCAAGTTTAAGTACTTTTAAGTTGGGAGATCTTTATTACCGATACACCATCGTTCTTTTAGCACAGAGTTCAATCTTAGCCCGACCGGCTAACCCGACCCACCCCGACACGTCCACTCACAATACCAATATATGCGTGGCATGCCTTTTGATCTCAACCCGATCAGCTAAGCCATCTCACCACCATGCCGTGTGGGTCGACGTTACCTCATATTACACTAGCAGTCATCTCATCCCATATAAGGGGAATTATCTCAACAAATCAATCTCATCCCATATTCGGGTAAAAATATCGCCACCACACACAAGGATTTTACCCATCACTCACTCCTACATCAGCACGTATAGTTTCAAGTTTAGTTATTTGATAACTTATGCTCACCTCTTTTACTTTCAAACATCATCATGGATTACAAACAACAAGGTGTTTCTATTCATGAATTTAAATACACATGTGAGCAAATACGAGTCTTAGGCACATTGAGATTTCTTAAACAAGCTGGCATAATAGTTTTTATGTGAAATATGACATGAAGGCATAACATATTAATACACAGCCCGTACTTATATCAAAGTCCCGAAAGATAACAAAATAGGATAAGAGCATTCGGAACACATCTTTAACATATAACTTTCGATAAAAAGCTTATTCAGAATAGTAAAATTTATAATGAACAACTCGGGACTTACAGAACCATCGTAAGATTCAATTCTAATAGAAAAGTTTAGCCAACATACCTTGTTTGTGCTTCTGTGAATTACTATAATGTTTCAAAAATCTTAGCAACTTTGATCTACTTGGAAATATAATAAATTTAAACACAAATTAGGAAGAAATTCATGAATTCAGCTCATTTGAGCATGTTAACAAACACTAGGTGGACATTATGATTTCAAGATCCTCCAATGGTGGGTTCCATCATCACACAACCCAAAGACTACCCATTTGAGCTCAACAACCTTCCCACAAACCCTGATAGTACATGCATGCATAAATAACACCCTCACACACAATAATAACACTCCCCATTAACTATATTCTACCTCAAACTCAGAATTGAAACAAGGGTATGGAACCTTACCTCTTTGATGAAGACCTTGTGAGTTTTCCTTGAGAATTCTCCAACTTTTGACCAAGGATTGATGAAGAATTAGCTTAGGGACTTTTGTTCCCACTCTATGGCACTTCTTCTCTCTTGATATATCAGGTTTTCTCTTTACCAATGGTTCTTAATGTCTATATACAAAGATAGGGTCCGGTTACAAAATCAGAAAATGGTCCCTCCGATTTCAACTCTGTAGCCATAGAGTGGACTAAAAAACAGGTATGTGGTCTGCATAAGGGATCGCAAATATTACTCTCCAAAATTGGGTTGCTCGGCTCAGGTCTTCGGCCAATCTACCGTCAGCAGACTAGTTTTGCGATTGCATAATGTGCCATAAAATTCCCCTTCGAAAAGCATTGTGTTGGATTTGTTATTAATTGTGCAGTTTCAAATATGATTATGCTGCCGCATAATGGTCATCAAACTTGGATCAATTTATTCTTCACTCCGCGGTCGACCTGCGGCCCATAAAATAGTTCTACGGTAGCATAATGGATAGCAGAAATGTCATTTTTAGCTTACCTCGGCTCGATGAAACCTCGGGTTTTAGGTGAAATTTTGTAGGGCCTTATATCTTCATCCACTTAAGATCATTTGTCCTAGAAAGAGGGTCAAATCTTCCATTAGAAACCAATGTGACCCAACTGATATTTCACACACCAGCAATTCCAAATTTTGATTAACTCCCTATTTTTCCAAAAATTTTGCCAGAGTCTCCCTTATAAATGGGTGTATCCACTGATCAGAGAATCCTAAAAACCAATCCTAACAACATAATCATAACACAACAATGTAACACAATCATGGAGGCAACACCAGCCACAATGTCATAAACATTATATTACCAATATAAACGTCCTAAACATACACTATACAAGTGAAACATAATTCATTGAAGGTAAATTCTTAACAATTTCATGGAAAACAACTTCATAAATATAGAGTTATTCAAACAAATGAGGGTACATCCTTTTTATCTCTTCCTCGGCCTCTCAAGTGGAATCTTCAACCGGTTGGTTTCTCCATAGCTCTTTCACGAATGAAATTTCTTCATTTCCCATCTTTCGGACTTGTCTATCAAGAATGGCAACTGCAATTGCTTCATAAGTGCTGAAATTTCTCAGCTCTTTCTGGGTTTTCTTCTTTCTCCAAATACTTTTGATATCATAGAACCATGGATTTCGTCAAGCTCTTCTTCAGCATGATCATAATAAATTGGCTGCTTACAAATCTCAATCGTGATAGGATCAATGAAATTATTGTCTTGATGTTGTATCATGGAAGACAAGGTAGCCAATGCATCTATGAACTCAATCTAAATCCTCGGAACGTGAATTCTATCTTTGTGAACCTCTTGGTCAAATCTTGCACATAATGTAAGTATAGCAATATTTCAGTATTCTTGGTAGCCCACTCTCCAAGTACTTGATGTACCAATTGATCTGAATCTCTGATCACCAGAAACTCCTGAATATTCATGTCAATAGCCAATCTGAGTCCCAGAATGCAAGCTTCATATTCTGCCATATTGTTGATGCATGGAAACCTGAGCTTTCTTGATACGGGTTACTGTTGACCGATTTTTGATACTAAAATAGCTTTGATGCCTTTTCCCTTGAAATTTTCTGCTCCGTCAAAACATATCCTCCTACAGTCATATGTTACGACGGTATCTTCATCTACAAACAAAACTTTCTTGTTGCAAAAATATGTCATTAATGGTTTGTATTCTACATCTGTGGGATTCACTGCTAAGTGATCGGCCAATGCTTGCCCTTTGACTGCTATCAGAGTCACATAGATGATGTCGAAGTCACTTGGTAATATCTTCCACTTTGCTAACTTACCCGTAGGAGTGGTTTCCTGAAATATGTATTTTAGCAAATCCATCCTTGATATGAGATATGCGGTATATGCACAGAAATAATGGCTTAACTTTTGGGCTATCCATGTCAAATCACAACAGGAGCGCTCTAGCAAAGAGTACAAGGCCTCGTAAGGTGTGAACTTCTTACTTAGATAATTTATCACTTGCTCTTTTCTCAGTGGTTTTATCATGTTGCCCCATAAAACAAATAAAGGCTCCATCCAACACGGACAAATACTGTAGCAGAGGTCTTCCTGGCTCTGGCGGCACCAACACAGGCGGTTTAGATAAGTGCTCCTTGATTTTGTCGAAAGCCTTTTGACATTCTTTGGTCCAGCTTGTTATAGCTTTTTTCCTTAAAATCTTGAAGATCCGCTAACATATTACTATTGATTGTGCTATAAAACGGCTGATATTATTGAGACATCCTAGAAAAGTCATCACATCCTTCTTGTTCTTTGGCAGTGGAAAGTCCTAAATAGCTTTGATTTTTGACTGGTCTAACTCAATACCGCAGCGGCTGATGATGAAACCCAATAACTTCCCAGCTGGGACTCTGAAGGCATATTTTGCAAGATTCAACTTCAAATTGTATTTCTGATGTCGATCGAAAAACTTCCTCAGGTTTTCTATTTTATCTAAACTTCTCTTAGATTTGTTGATAACATTATCCACATACACCTTTATTTCCTTGTGTATTATGTCGCTGAAAAAAATTGTCATGGCCCTCATCTAGGTGGCCGTAACATTCTTCAAACCGAAAGGCATCATTTTGTAACAATATATCCCTCATGGCGTGGTAAAAGGTTGTCTTTCCAGCGTCTTCTTCGTCCATCCAAATTTGGTGATATCCACCTAAGTAATCCAAAAAAGATTGGATTTCATAGTTGGTGCAACTTTTGATTAGAATGTGTATGTTGGGTAACGGTAAACTATCCTTAGGACTTGATCTATTCAAATCTCCTTAGTCAAAACAAACTTTGACATTCCCATCCTTCTTTGGAAGCGTCACAATGTTGGCTAACCGAGTTGGGTACTCAACCACCCGAAGGACCTTGGCTTTCATTTCCTTAGTAACCTTTTCTTTATCTTCAGACTCACACTTGGCTTGAATTTCCTGAGCTTCTGGTTTACCGGTGGTCACATAGAGTTAGTAGGCAGCTTGTGTGCCACTATGGATGTACTTAACCTAGTCGTGTGGTCGTAGGACCATGCCAAAATATCCTCATATTCTTTTAGAAAATATATTTACTCTCCGTTCTCTGGCGGCGATAGATGAATACTTATGCGAGTTTCTTTGACCGTTTTAGAATCTCCTAATTAACTGTCTCAGTTTCTTCCAAATTGGACTTCAGTTTGTTCTCAAAATTTTCTATTTCTTTGACAATTTCCTCATATATTATATTATCTTCCAAATCTTCTGAATTAGTTTCCTTATGTTGGTTGTCTCATTATATGTCACAATCGTAGGTTTATTAGGATATGTAATAATTATACTGAAAAGAATGTGAAAATATAATAATAAATAAATGACAAGCAATAATGCATATAAAAAACATAAAATTGTCAACAAGTAAGACTAGATGGCTCGAGTAATTATTTCAAAACAAACGTCTTAAATGCCCAAAAATAATTTAAAAAATAAATCATGTTAGTTTTGCCAAGGCTACCGAGGTACTCAGAGATCCCGAAATGGTGCAGCAGTCCAGTTCTTGAGAACAACTTCTTCTCCCACTATCTGAATTGGTAAGGTCTTACTCATCCTCCTCCTCTTCCTCCTCCTCCTCCTCTAAAATTGCACTCCAGTCCATATCTTCCCCATCTACAAATAACTTCCTCATAACGGCCAAAATCTCGTTTTCCTCGGATGCCCAAATCATATCAGTCTAGCAAAATGTCTGGCACAGCGGTGGTATGTGTTGTTCAAGTAGGTAGTAAGCGGTGCGCCACACTGGTGTCCAATCCTTGTATTCTTACAGAGTATATTTATACCCAAGACCAAAGGTTATGCAATGATATTGCGGTCGTATGGGTTTTGTAATTCCCTGAAGCTTTAGATCTTTTCATGATTCATACCTTAACCACATCAGTATTATTTATATCTTGTTGCTCCACCATCGATCCTTCTCAATTGCTTTTACTCGCTCATATGTTTATCCTCCAAATTTCCTCTTTTTTTTGCAATAGCATAGGGTTGTTTCCATCTTCGTGAATGATCATCTCTTGATGATTCCACTTGAACTTTATAGCTTGGTATAGAGTAAAAGTGACTACCCCAGCTGTGTGTATCCACTGTTGTAGGTGGCAGATATGTCTGGCACTTGTAATTCAACATCAAACCAGGTCGGGCTTATCTGTAGATAAAGGTTGATTTCACCAATAATTGCTCTCCGAGATCCATCGAACGCTATCACATTCATGCTTCCGTCGTATCATGCAGGACATTACCTAGTCTCTTCAAAGTAGTCAGCTGGCATATGTTTAGGCTCGAACCTCCGTTTATTAGGACCCTGGCAATGAACTTGTCTTCAAGTTGCATAGTGATGTGCAACGCTTTGTTGTGACTCAACTCTTCTGGTGGTAGCTCATCTTCGTGGAAAGTAATCTTGTGACTCTCCAGTACAAGTCCTACCATGCTAGCCATCTCCCCACTAGTGATACCGGTAGGCACGTAAGCTTCACTCAATACTTTTATTAAGGTATTCTTGTGCGCGTATGAATTTTGCAATAGCGACAAGATGAATATCTGATGATGTCCAAATCCATTACTAAAAAGTAAATGGACACGGTGGCATACAATATAATTTATCCAACTATGAGTCGGGGTCGAATACCATAGAGAATAATATGTAAGCGACTAGGCATGTAGGAGAATTATCACTTATTATGTTAAGCCAAACACGTAGAAAAGTTTTGGAAAAATATTTATATCTAAATGCAAAAATGTTAACTAACCTAGAAGGCAAGTAAAATGATCAATTGCTACAAGTATGGATGCATTAGGAATTACATTCAAGTGAGATCTAATGTATTTCACAATTTTACAAATACGAGCGAGTTTATGTTAATTAGCCTAGGGTAATAATTCTATATTAGCTTTTTCCAAATACTAACAAGACTTTCCAATTGAATAACATAGGTGTATAACATGGGTGTCAATTAGTATCTGAATCTTGTCCTTCAACATACAACATTCTTTAATGGTATGAACCTTCATCCCGAATGACAAGTATAAGTTTTGTTGGGGTTAACCCACTAGGAAGGATTCTCAAAAGCAACAATAGGAATCGGGGTGACGTAACCAGCGGCCTTTAGTCTCTCATGCAATTGAGCTATGGGTTCGGCTATTGGGGTGTATTGTTTGGGTGGTAGCTTTGGGTGGTTTTGGTGGGCAAGTTGAGTGAATGGTAATATACAAGTTGGGTATTATATGTATGGTAGGTGGTTGCAGGGTATTTGTATTTTGGAGGTGAAGGTTGGTATGTGGGTGGAGGTTTTTGGTATGTATGGGGAGGCTTAGGTCCTTGGGCTACTATCACGGCACCTACTTCTTTCTTCTTCGAGATACCTCTTGATTGCAAGGATTTTTTTGTGGCTTGTTGTGCCTCGAAATTGGTCACCATTTCGCTCTTGGTTCCTTCTTCTATACTTTCTCCTAATTTAATGATGTTTGAGAACTTGTGATTCTCGATAACCATCAATATTTCATAATACTGCATATCTTGATCTCTAACAAACAACTTGTTCATTTGTTCTTCTTCAAGTGGTGGCCTCACCTTTGCGCCCTCTGATCTCCATCTAGTAGCATACTCACGAAAGGTTTCTGTCATCTTCTTCTTGAGACTCTCAGTATAGATAACGTCTTGTGAAGTCTCGGTATCGAACCTGAATCTTTCCTTGAAATTTGATGTGATGCTCACCCAATTTTCCCACTTCTTCAGATTCTGGCTAATGTACCAAGATAATGCATCTCCTATAAGAATTTGCATGAACAATTTCATGTGTATTTGTTCATTACCGCTCCCACAAGCTCGTCACATTAGGTTCTCATATGTACCTTAGGATCACTAGTGCAATAAAACATCTCAAATTTGGGAGGTTTGTCACCCTCTGACAGTGCTACATCCGGCTGTATGCACAAGTCTTCATAGTTTAAACCTTCAACACCCTTCCTGCCTTCTACACTCTCAACTCTCCTATTAGTTTCTTGAGTACTTCTACAATGATTCAAATGAGCAAGTCCTACTCTGGCAGCTCAGATATGTCTAGGGTTTTGAATATATAGTTTTTCCACATGTACCAGGTTGCCTAGATTAGTTCCTAGAACTTTGGTGCTGATGATGTCCAAATCCACTACTAAAAAGTAAATAGACATGGACGCAATATAATTTACCCAACTATGAGTCAGGGTCGAATCCCACAGAGAACAATATGTAGGCTATTAGGCGTGTAAGAGAATTATCACTTGTTATGCAATGCCAAACACTTAGAATAGCTTTTGAGAAAATATTTATAACTAAATGCGAAAATATAAACCAACCTAGAAAGAAAATAAAATGATCAACAGCTACAAGTATGGATACACGGGGAATTATACTCAAGTAATTATCCAATGTATTTAACAATTTTACAAATAACAGCGAGTTTATGTTAATTAGTCTCGGGTAATAATTTTGTATTAGCTTCTTCCAAAGACTAGCAAGACTTCCATATTGAATTATCCGTAAAACAATTCAGAGATTATACACACCGAAATATGGCTACAACAAGTTCAATCCTATCCCTAGGTAGAATCTATAAAATGAGGGTTAAAGACTATTAATTAATCTCTCCCAACCCAAAATAATCTTTTCCAAAATTAATTCGAAGTTAATGAGCGAGTCATAGGGTTAGCTAATCACTTTGGAAATATTAAAGAAAAAGAATAATTAAACAATAACGCACTTTAATATAACTGAAAATCGTTCAATACATAAGCACAACAAGATACTTACTCAACACTTTAAATATGAATATTCCCATAAACAAGATTCAAGTGTTGGAATAAATACTACACACTTAGATATTTAATACAAAGCAGGGAAATGAACATAAATTGGTAAGAAATTCTCAACCAAAAGCTTCAAATCTTCAAGTCCCAAGTGTGTGTGCAAGAACCCTAGCTCCAAAACTTGTTTCTCTCTAGTCTAAGGACTGAAAATAAGCCAAAGATTTACCAAAGGATCTGTAAAGATTTGCTAAAGATAGTTTTCATGAACTACGTCGTGTATTAAAGGGTTTGGGGCCAAAAAATGTGAAATGACATAAATACCCAGAATTGAAGCACGATTTTTGCAGTTGCGAATAATAGTTCGCAATTGCGAACCTAGGGATTACTGTTGTATATCGCATTTGCGATCTTATGTTTGCAATTGCGAACATCATACTGTGCACTGACTTTTCGCATTTATGAAGGTTCACTGCCTACTTTGACTTCGCATTTGCGGTTCCTCCATCACAGTTGCGATCTCTACTGAGGCCAATTTCCAGATTTCTTCTTTTCAATGTCTTTTTGACTCATTTTCACTTGCTTTCTTCATGGCCACTTCTAAATCATAGAGAACCTATAAAATATAAGTAAATGACATCAAACACATGATTTTATCACTCAAACATAGCAAAAATATAGGCTTAAAGACAAGATAAGTTGGTAAAATACCAACTTATCAAACCCCCAAAGTTAAACTTTTGCTTGTCCTCAAGCAATGAATGCGACAAAATCTCCTCCCAAGTATTTAACTCACTAGTGCATCCATATTATGCCAAGTCAAAAAAAAGTCTACTGTAAGCACAAACACATGACTTCGATAGGTACAAACAATTAATCTAAAGAATATGAATTACCAAAAACTTCTCATGAATTTCATTACAATTCAAGTGCTCAACACTATGCAAATCAAAGTAGCAATCAAGTCATGACACTAAAGCTTCAAAACTTGCCTCTTTATCACAATTAACTTGCTTTGCTCATTCCTCCCAATTGAAAATAGGATTAAATTCACAACTCAAATCTCATGTGATTTCACACTTAAGAGAGAATCCCACACTCATAAATTTCAATTCAAAACATAAATGGGACATCAAATGGAAAGAATTAACTCTCTCTCTCACAAAGATGTTCAAATGCACAGAAGCAATACCATAGGCTTGCCCTTCAGGTATTTCTTCACTAATATAGACAAACTTGGTTCAAAATCAATTAGGACTTAAAGGATTGCAGTTTAGGCTTTTGGTTAAAGTAGGGCACAATTTTGGTTATAGTGGCTCAAAACCTCCCTAAGCACTACAATTTTTCACAATCGAAGTACACTTTCTTCAAGAACTTATCCACCATTTTTTTGCATTTTTTTAATCATCTAGTCTTGCATTTATTTACAATTCCTTATTTTTCCTTCCTTTTTTTTTAAATACTACTCTTTTTCTCTTTTTTTATTTATTATTAACTTTCACCTTTTGAGACACTTCCACATCACAACTTTTCCCACCTTCACCCCGAAACTTAGGGTTTTAGCTTATGTTTATACTTTCAAAGTACTTAAGCAGGTAGGGTGCCAAAAGATGAAACAATATAGAAGAAGGGTTAAAGCTTATAACATGGTTTCCAAAAAAAAAGGTAAAGGCTCAAAATGTGTTGACTAAGGAAAATATGCAAGGGTAGGAAATTTAAAGCACAACGGTCCAAGGAAGACCTAACATCATTTTTCAAACCAAGTTAGTCTAGGATTTCGCCTTGAAGCACATTCCGGAAAAGTTCTAGACTAGAAATAATGCAAAAGAACGCACAATAAATATCACCACACATGGCACATGAACACTCAAGTGGAATACAAATCCAAAATCTGAAACCAATGTCTCAAAGACGAACATATAGCATAAGAAGCTACTTAGTGAATCAAGAGCCAAAAATTGAGTTTATAAGTCATGACAATGATCTTTACTTCAATCATTTTTCTTTTTGAAAATCTTCATATGTCGAGGTTTAAATCATGTTGGTACCGAGCAAGCCATAAATTGGCCAATGGGCACAAACCCCATCTCAAACCACTTATTCTTCCTAAATTAACCAAAAACTATATCTAAACTACAAGACTAATTGCCTTAAGAAAGTATCCTAGCTATCCATCATCGGGAAAAATCAACAAAAAGTTTACTAAAATGGTTCAAAAAGAAAATTGGCATCCTCGGGAAAAAGAACCATGGTACAAAGAACATAAAGGATATCGCCACCAAAATAAAACTTACTATTTAAATAAAAAATGAAGAAGCTAAAAACATAGGGTCAATAAAATATACTATATATAAAAACAAAAATTCAAGAATATAGTAAACATACTAATATAAAACATCACATGAAAACAAACAAAATACCAATCTACCATATCAATAGTTATACAAGAAGCCACCCCAACTAAAGATGATGCAATGTCACTAATGAAACTAAACACAATAGAGTAAAATAGTGAAAATGCTCTCTGAATACTGCACCAAGTGCTTTCCATGCTGTTTGAATCAGCCTCATCCTCCTCCTCTTCTTCATACTCGGGCCAATGAACTAGAGCATCATCAACATCTTCCGGCTTGGTCGATGACACTAGCACTTGAGGCTTTAGAACTTTCCATAACCCCTTCGCACCCTTCCACATGCGGGTGAAGAATTTATCTCTCTTCTTCTCCCTTTTCTTCATCCTGGTGTGTGCATTTTCCAACTTGTCATGGGAATTGATTAAATTACCGTGCGATGTGGCCAAATCAATGTATGCTTTCTCCAGCTTCTTAAGGTGATCCCCCTGTTTCTTCTGATCATCAAGATACTTTTGAAACTCTTTCTTTAAAATATATGCAGCGGGTCTCTCAAATATTTCGCGGGTCCCTTTGGAAGGCCAGCTAATAGGTCGCGAATTCGACTTATTTACTCGGAAAGCATAGAAAATGGTCCTCCGTCAGAAGAAGATGGCTGGTAACCCTGGTCGGTCTGCGAAGAAGATCCTAACTTTCTCTTTTTGTTCTTGACGGCGTCCCCCTCCACGACTTTATCCAGTTGTCTCCCGGATCCTCGTCAACCCCAGAAAGTTGGCACAACTTAGTGATAAGAGATGGGAATATCAATGATGTACCATTCTGAAGCCGATACTTCATTAGTTCATTGATGAAAATCTCACCAATGTTGAGCTAAATATCATCAAGAAAGGAGGCTACCATTTGAGCTCTCATTACCGTCACATTGCATATATTCAACACAGGGGAGATGCGACTGCATATGATGACCAGCCATATCATTGCCTCAGCAGTGAATTCTTTGGACGTGATCCCTCTCTTTTCAGCTGCACATGGAACATCCACACCCGGGCATAATTTGGAGACCAACCACTCCCTTGAGATACAATCTTTTACGGAATGGGGCCATGTCATGGTCTTGTAGGTGATAGACTTGGTTCACAACTTATTCTCCAAAATGCACCATTTTGCCGCAAATCCTTATCTTTGGCTTCATTAACCTGATGGCTGGAAGATTTGCATAGAACTCTCTCACCCATTGCTCATTGGCTCCGCAAGGCTGAGGGGCAAAACAGGTCCATCCCATATCTACAAGCCTCTGATGGAACTCGAGAAGACGTTCGGGGACCTTATCGAGCTCTATACCACTTTCTTCGAAATTAGCTTAGCATAATACGGTTCAGGCATTCCAATGACAAGAACCAGTGTTGGTCATAATTCTCCTCCGTTTCCAAAGGATTTTCATGTGCGGACTCATCGGAGGTAGAGCTCATTTCAGCGTATGATACGTGTAAAGAAAGTATTGGAGTGAAAACAAGGTATGGCTATGAAATATATTGCAAAATGAGTCAAATATGCCAAACAAATAATTGGACAATCAAAACCAGCATTAGAAAAAAATTCAGGATTTTCAAATCTGCAGGTGCCTGCTCTCTGTTGTCGCAATTGCGACATTTTCTTTGCAATCGCGAAGGCGAGAGGAAACTTAGGATTTCACGAAGGTGGTACGAAGTGACTTTTGCAATTGCAACCACTTCTTCGAAAATGCGAAGAGGCCATCGGAATTGCGACCTCATCGTCCCCAACCATAGAAAGATCCAAAATGTTTCTAACAAAATCACATTTTTAAATACACCAATCAGTTTTTAGGCACACAAACATGCAATAAACATCACACACAACCACGAGTTGAAGAAATTTCAATGATTTGGCCAAGAATCACATTCGGGCCTTTCATCGATCACATATTAAGCACACAAATTCACTTCATTTTAACAAAGTCATGGGTACTTAAGCTTCCCTATTTTTCAAGCAATAAACTAGGCTCACACTCTGAACCAACCTCACCTAGAGATCAATACATGATTTGAGCAATTTTTTAAAAACTTTATGACAGAAGAAGGACCCATTTGAAATCTAGGTTTTGAGAAATAAAGGAGAGAAGAAAAATAAGAAGAAGAAGAAGAAGATGATGATGATGAAGCAATAGAACAATAAAAGCGTAAAGATTAAGTCTTCATACCTTGATGCTTGCAATTAGTAGTAAAGATGGTGGAACTTGAGATTTAGAAGAGTAAGGAAGATGAAGGTCGTGTATCTTTTGAAGAGCCTCAAATTTTCTAACTTTTAGTCAATGTGAAACACATTTACCCGTTTAAGTCCTCTGATGTCGCATTTGCGATTCAACTTTTGCAATTGCGAACTTCAAAAAATCATGCAGAGGATGCAAATAGGACCATTTCTTTGATTTTGCAATGTGCCAAGTTCTCAAATGAGAACATATGTTTGCAAATGCAAACACTGCTTATGCAATTTCCAATAGCTACTAGTTTTTGGCTCTCCGGTAACCCCGACCTGCTCAAATCAACTCAAAAAATTGTGAAACTTGGCAAATAAGTTTAAAACAATATAATAAGCTATTTTAGAAAAGAAAATTTCAAAAATAACTATAATCTTAAAAACAAAGAGTTGCCTCCCACCAAGTATCGAATTTAACGTCGTGGCACGACGCGGATCAACTTTACCACTTTTCTCGCCACTTAGACGATATGAACTGGGCACCCAACTTGGAATCAAGCTTCTGACCACAAGCGGTGGGGTGGTAAGTTGATGATTAAGCCAAACTTTAATTTCTTCATTTTGTATTTCTTGGCTTTCATGTGAGAAATGTCATTTTGCCTTCTTGTTCCCACAAATTGTAAGATGTATGGCCTTTGCCTTTCCTCCTCACAATCCCCCATTGACTTGTATAGTTCAATTCCCATATCACCACCAATTCCAATGTTGAGAAACGCTTGGAATATGACATCAATCCTCCAAATTGCAATGTTTTCGGGATTTTGACATCCTCTTTGTCCCCCGGACTAGAGTCATTTTCAACCACATATTGAAATTTATTAGTTGACTCTAATTCCATATTTTTCTTGGCATTGCTAACAAGCATGGAGTCGTTTGGCGGATGTTCAAATCTTGATTCCTCAAAATAAAGCTCACTTTCTTCCTCGAAGTCGGACTTTTCTTGACATCTTTCCACACTCTCAAGTTGGTGGGCATAGTGAGCCTCAACCAGTATTTTCATATGATCTTCCAAAGTGTGGTTATTCTCATCATTTTGAGTCAATACTTGCTTCAAGTTCTCGAGAGCAAAGTTGTGCTTCTCCTCATTTTCAAGAATGACCTCCAACATGAGCATCATTCTCTCATTTTGAGCATTTGAGAGTTCTTCTTGGTTTTGATCAAGTACAAAAGAAGGATTTTCGGCTTCAACCTCTAAGGAAGGTTCTTGGCTATCATTCACTTCCGAGGCTCTTTGGACCTCTAAAGCTTCAAGCATTTCTCCGATTTATAAGTTCAACATTTCAAGCACCAAATCATTTTGGAGACTATTTTCCAAAAGATCCTCCAAGAAATTTTGCTCTTAGTTTTCTCCTTCAAGTAAGCATTCTAACATGAGCTTGAAATCTCAATTTTGACCATGCTCAATTTCTTCCACCTCCATATCCCTATAAATTTCATCACAAAACGTAGAATTATCATAGCGAGGGCTTGGGGAAGGGAAGGACAAATAAGCACAATATTCCCAATGACCATTTTGACGATCACACTTATCGTAAATACTCCACTCATGAGTTTGAGATTGTGCGCACAATCCACCTAGGGAGAATTTAAACAATGTTTCCACGAGTTTGGTCCTCCACAATAAGGATAAGGTTTATCAAAGTATGAACATCTACAATCCGGCCAATTTTCTTCACATGATGCTATTTTTTAAAAATTTAAAAAAAAAACTAAGAAAATAATTAAGAAACAAACAAGAAAAATAGCTCAAGTGAAGAAATATAATTACACAAATAATCACAAGTTTGGACCAAAGAACTTACAATTATTTCTCAAACAACCTAAGTATGCCAAATTTTTCCCCGGCAATGGCGCCAATTTTGATGACGTCCAAATCTACTACTAAAAAGTAAATGGACACGATCGCATGCACTATAATTTACCAACTATGAGCCGGGATTGAATCCTGCAGAGAACAATATGTAGGCGATTAGGCGTGTAAGAGAATTATCACTTGTTATGCAATGCCAAACACTTAGAATAGTTTTTTGAGAAAATATTTATAACTAAATGTGAAAATATAAACTAACCTAGAAAGTAAGTAATATGATCAACAGCTACAAGTATAGATACACGGGAAATTACACTCAAGTAACGATCTAATGTATTTCATGATTTTACAAAGAGGAGCATGTTTATGTTAATTAGCCATAGGTAATAATTCTATACTAGCTTCTTCCAAAGACCAACACGACATCGTAATTGAAGTATCCCTAAAACAATTAAGAGATTAAGAACACCCAAATACGGCTACAAGTAGTTCAATCATATCCCTAGGTAGAATCCATAAAATAAGGGTTAAAGCCTCAAGTTCTTGTTAATATATCTTTCCCAACGCCAAATAATCTTTTTCAAAATTAACTCAAAGTTAATGGGAGAGTCCTAGGGTTAGCGAATCCCTTTGGAAACACTAAAGAACAAGAATAATTAAAGTAACAATAACTCACTTCATAATAAATAAAAATCGTTCAATACATAACCACAACAAGATATTTAATCCACACTTTAAACATGAACATTTTCATAAACAAGATTCAAGTGTTGAAATAAATACTACATACTTAGATATTCAATACAAAGCAAAAAAATGAAGAAATAAACATAAATGGGTAAGAAATTCTCAACCAAAAGCTTCAAATCTTTAAGACCCAAGTGTGTGCAAGATCCCTAGCTCTAAAACTTGTTTCTCTCTAGTCTAAGGACTAAAAATAAGCCAAAGACTTGCCAAAAGATCTACCAAATATTTGTCAAAGATATTTTACAAATGATCTAGATCGTTTATTAAAGTGTTTAAGGCCCAAAAAAATATGAAATGACATAAATGCCCATAACTGAAGCATGATTTTTGCAATTGCGAACCCAGGGATTACTGTTGCATATCGCATTTGCGATCTTATGTTTGCAATTGCAAACCTCACACTGTGCACTAACTTTTCGCATTTGTGAAGGTTGACTACTTAGTTTGACTTCACATTTCCGATTCCTCCATCGCAATTTCGACCTCTACCGCCTTCGCATTTTCCACATTGATGTCACAATTGCGACATCTGAGGCCAATTTCCAAATTTCTTCTTTTCAACGTCTTTTTGACTCAGTTTCACTTGGTTTCTTCATGATCACTTCTAAATCATAGAGAACCTATAAAATAGAAGTAAATTACATTAAACACATGATTTTATCACTCAAACGTAGCAAAAATATAGGCTTAAAGATAAGATAAGTTGGTAAAATACAAACTTATCAGGTATACGGGTGATCATTGATTGAAGTTTGAGGGGGATCAGGGGTAAGTTGTTGTGCATTTTTGAGGAGTTTGATAAATGGTGGTTTGTAGATATTGTGTCGGGTCATGGTGGTATTGTTGAAGGGTTTGTACTAGTGGTGGGTTAAGACTTTGAGGAGGTTCAGGATTGCGATACTGGTGTGTAGCGGGAAGATTTTGTGGAGCTATGTGTGGTAGATTTTAGTTTTGGTGTTTTGCAGTGGTGTTTGGTTATGAGTGGTTGTGTTTTATTAGCTTATGTCAGGGGCATTTATAGTAAGGGAAAGGTTTGCCAGATTTTGGACCTGCTTAAGCTTGCCTTACAACTCCAAGATTTTCTGCTCCAAATGTAGACGAACTCATTTTTTCATGGCGTACTTCTTCCATCTGAGGTTTCAACATTTTCCGCCATGGTAGCATTATATTTTATATTACCATTTATATCATCCACCTTCCCTTTGTCTTTGCCTTTGCCTTTACTTTTTGGGTCACTAGGCGGAGGACCTATGGATCTGGTGTGGTAAGTTGATAATGCCAAAATGCATGAACCAGCCTTTGGGAATGAGAGTAATCAAAAGAAATAAAAACAAAAGGTAACCAAGTCAATAAGACGAAGTAAAAGAATGTTTGCAATGTTTAAGCATGCATCACATAAGGTTATGCAATAATTTTCGTCCTAATTTTGGGACCTTATTGTGCCTGAGGTAGACGTAAGCTACATATAGACTTGAAGAAAGATTCATGCCAACGTTAACTCATTCCATTAAGGTGAAAATAAGCCAAATCAATCGAAATAATAATTATAAAGTCAATAATGGCATCAAGCCTTAAATCTATTCTAGAAAGCAGTAAATAACATTATCTCCTAGTCTACATTTCTGTGCTAGGCTCTTTGGACCCCATCAATCATATTCCCCAGATCGCGCATGTCCAGTAGCAAGTAAGCCTTTCCCAGTTTCCCTCCTTCATTATCGTCCATGCCTTGAAAATCCCAAAATCTCTTTCTCATCTTCCCATCTAGTTCCATAAATCCATGCTTTAGATATTATAACCTCTCTATCAACTTATTAGCAATCTCCTTCCATTCTCCGATTTCCTCTATGCTCACTTTATATTGCTCCAGATGCTGAGCTTCAGATTCAAACACCCATTTGTGTAGCCTCTTATACTTCATCTGTGCCTCAGCCACCTTATCTATGATTTTGTCTTTCAGATTGCTCCCCGGTTTGATGTCCCCAACTATGTCATCCTCCAACCATGAGAGATATTAGTGCATATGGCCAGCGTGATACTTGTCTAGCTCAATAGCCTCTCCTTCCACGATGATCTTTTGGTTCCACGTGTGGTGTTCTTCAAACATTAATGGGATGACATCTCCTTTGAAATCTGCTCTATACTTAACCATATTAGAAACCTGAGGTATGACTTGTTTCCTCCCAGCTTGCCTCATTACCCTTATATACGGTGAAATTACAGAGTCCAATTTCTCGTCATTAAGGCACTCGGAAGATCACCTTGAAGGCTCGAGGCCGCGGCTGAGTATCTTTCCTCGAAGGTCGACAACGCTCGATACCCCAAAGTAGTAATGATCATGGTAATGCTAGAAATGGGGAGTTCCCAAGGCCCGCACGCTAGGTCTGATACAGTCTAGCAGGCTACTCTGAACCCAAATCAAGGCGTCATTCAGCCTTTCCATCCCCACATCTATGTAATTAATGTATTTTGTAATATGTGGGGATTTTCCTCCGATATAGAGGGAGTACTTGTCATTTTGTAATGATTTGTTGCTTCAGTTGCTCCACAGGAAATATAAGACAACATTTTCTCTGTTCTCTTACATACTCTCTTGATATTATTGCTCTCATTTATTATCTTCATTACTGTTCATCATTTATTGCTTATCATTGGTCATAAACACCCTTCTTTGGTTTTGTTATAACTGTTAGTCACACTTCAATTACCTTTGATAGCTCACAGTCGAGCCCCGAAATCGACCTCAAGGCCCCTAAATCGACAAGCTCGAGGCCCGATTGCTAACCTATCGGTTTGACCATCACCTTATCCTTAGCCCTTATTTCGTTTCTAAGTCTTACATATATAGCATCAACTGCTTAACAACCGGCATAAAAATAGATCACGTATTTTTAGAGTCCCATAATCAAAGTTAATTGTTGTTACCATTTTCATGGTAAACAATTTGGCGCCCACTGTGGGGCTAAAAATAATAGTGATTATTTTCTTGCTGGTTCTATTATGCAACGCAAGTTATCTTTCAAGTTTTTTCTTGTCCAAGATCTTTGATTTCAGGTCAGAATGTCTGATTCAGTAAACAATAACCTTGAGAACCACGGAGAAATCGTGTTCACCATCAGCAAAATCAGAGATGCGAAGTGGCCAACGCCTTGCAATCGGATCCTTCGCAAAGGAATCATAACTTAATGTGCGAGTTCCACAACACACATGGCCACAGGACCGAAGATTGCCACTAGCTCCGAGAAGAAGTAGCCAAACTACTCAATAAAGGTCACCTCCAAGAATTCTTAAGTGATCGGGCCAAAAATCAGTTTCAGGAAAGAGAGGCGGCCAAGAAGAGCGAGGCAAATGAGCCACAGCACGTCATCCACATGATCTTAGGAGGCATCGATGCTCCGCAGGAACCCATGATGAGAAGGACAAAAATATCCATCACCAGAGAATAGCAAACCCGGGGATACATACCCGAAGACACCCTCACATTCAGCGAAGAGGACACTGAGACCTTGTCTCAACCTCACAACGACACACTGGTAATCTCTTTACTCATAAATATATTTCAAATAAAATACGAATATTCATGGATCCAGGTAGCTCAGCCAACATTATCAGGTCGAAGGTAATAGATCAACTTGGACTGCTTGACCCCACTCGAGTCCTCAACGGATTCAACATGGCAAGTGAAACAACGAAAGGAGAAATTACGTACCTAGTCAACGTGGTCGGCGTAATCCAAAATGTCAAATTCCATGTCATTGAAGGAGACATGAGGTACAACGCCTTGTTCGGGAGGCCGTGGATACACTGCATGAGGGCAGTACCATCCACCCTCTACCAAATGATGTAATTCCTGATAAAGGATGGGATTAAAATCGTCTACGGGGAACAGCATGCGGCGAGGGAAATGTTCACGGTGCATGATGTAGCACCAACACCAGTGCATCCACCCTCGAAGGAGCCAAAGGATAATAAAACAGTAAAATAGCAATAGCAAGCTATGCCCTCGACTAAGTCCGAACTAAACAAAGCGAAAGACCATATCGCGTCCTCAGGACAAACGGTCAAAACATCATCGGCGCACTGCACGCTAAGGTATGACTTTGTCTTTTCTCTTTCAGTTACATTGTATACTGACTTAAGTAAAGGTAATCAATTAAAATGGTGAAAGCACTCTCCAACTCGAAGGCCCGAGGTTTCAAAAGCATGTGTTGCACTCTTTTCCTTCGATCGGGTTTTCATCCCAAAAAGGGTTTTACCGGCAAGGTTTTTAACGAGAAACCACCAATATGCTACCTAAGGAAAACTCAACAAGTATTAAAGGCTTCTTTTGAAATCAACCTCAAATAGTGGAGGGCATCCCCCCGGAACGTCACCTTCTTGGAGAAGCCAAGACATGTCGAACAGAGTTCCGATAGGAAAATAATGTACCGGACCAAACGGTCAAACGAACCGTGACCGCATAGAAAAACCAAGCTCCTAACATCAAAGGCATGTATACTTGTACCATGTGATTGAATAATACTTTTCATCAAAGCATATCACGCCTCAAGAGAACTCGGTATTTTTTACAAAAGCGGCTCCTCTGTCATAAACGTCACAAACACTCGGGGACTGGCATCGACGACTCAACATCTGAATGACCATCGGGTCGAGACTCTAAACTCATATGCCCTCAACGAGGCAGCATGAAAATCACAAAACATCTCCAATGTCGAAAATGCCCCGAACACTCGGGGACTGGCGTCAAAATCTCAAAAATTACATGACCTCAGGGTCGGAGTTGCCACAATCATAAGCCCTCAATGAGGAAATACCAAATTTGCAAGTAATGGATCTCGAGCCGAGAAATCTTCGATAAGCTCGGGGACTGCCGTCAAATCGTCATCTCCATCGCAATGGCTTTCATTCCAAAAGATCCTCGATAACTCGGGGACTGTCGCCAATCACCATTCATAAAAAAACCCGAATCCATAAGACCCCGAGTGGGTAGACTCGGTCTCGTAAGACCTACATAAGGCAGCAACAGTATCTGCAAAACCTCAATAAACGCATGAACCACACTTTCACCAAGTATCAATATCTGTAAGACCTCGAGCAAGGCATGAACCACACTTGCACCAAGTATCTAAAAACTATAAGAACTCAAAGGCATGAAAATTTAGTAAGACCTTGCTAAAGGCATAAACCCGATCTTAAAGTTAAGGCTATATATTAAACTTGTAAGACCCCTAAAAGGCATACCCTTGATATAGATGCCGAAACTACTTCACTCGGAATCAAAAATGGCTTCGGCCAAGCACAAATGACTACAGTCATAAGGCTTTACCAGCCAAACTAATGCAACTCGGGAACGCCCGACCATCGCTAAAAAATCACAGGCCTTCAATTACTTCGAATTTACTTTGAAAAGAACCGGTTAAACAGGCTAACCTCGACATAGGCAAAAGAGCTTCGACCATGTGAGGTCCTAAACACTGGCTTCAAGATACTTAGCCTCCAATCCAAACCTCCCGAGGTGCTCGATCATGGCCACATAACGACTCACAATTGAAGTTTTTTATTAAACTGTCAAAGAGTCAGGCAAACACTTTCAAAAAATCCTTATCGAGGGAAAAATAAAGCCTACACAAAAGGTCGCATCGACCCAAGGCATAAGGGCCATTGTCGCCAGCCCACATAAATGATCGCACCGACACAAAGCTTAAGAGCCACTATCGCCAACTTAAAATACAAAACCTGAGGGTTGAATGAGCTGGATTTAAAACCCGATTCGGAGACTGAACCCAAAATAGTTGAATGAAAATGCCCTAGGGCAAAAAGCGTAAGAGCTACTGTTGCCAGATTAAAATACAAAACTTGAGGGTCGAATGAACTCGGATCAAAACCCGATTCGAAGACTGAACCCAAACTAGTTAAATGTAAATGACCCAGGGAAAAAAGTGTAAGAGCCATTGTCGCCAGCTTACACTAAAAGGCCACTTCAGCCCGAGGCATAATAGCCATTATCGCTAGCCCATGCAAGTACAAAAAGTTGAGGGTCAAATGAGCTCGAGTCGCAACCCAAATCGGAGGCTAAACCCAAAACAGTAAATCAAAATATGTTTAAAGAGCATAAGATCTCAAAGCTGGGTACATAAAAACCTACGGGCCAGCCCAATGAGCCTCAGGGCCATATCATGAATCCAAGGATTCCTATCGACTGAAAATATCGGTTCACATAACCTAATTCAAGACAGAGGGGAATATAGAAGAAGAAAAGCCAGAAGGTTTTATTTATACACATAAAACAAAAAATGCAATCTCCATTTACAAAACATGTTTTGAAAATGCTACATACATATGGCAGAATCTACTCCCCCCTTCTTTCTGAGGGCTATGGCCCATCGGCCTCGTCTTTGCTATCGACAATGCCAGATAGAAATAACTGAGCATCACGCTCGTCTGCCCTCACTCGCGCCAACTCTTCCGAGAGGACAAAACCCTAGCACAAATCTCCTCGAGAGTCTTTCTTCGAGACTTGCAATGAGCATATTCCTTGATCCTTCCTTCACGATCGAGGGCCTGCCGCAGCTTAGCTTGGGCATCGGTAACATCCTTCAAATAGATCGCCATCTCCTGGTCAGCCTTAGTTCGGCTCATCATGGCTTCAGCCCAGGCATCAACGATCTCATCTATGACCTTCGAAAGCTCGGACTCGAGATTCATCATCACATCTGTTTGAACTAAGACATTGTCATAGCTAAGCAAAGTTGAGCCTCGAGGTCGGAGACTTTGCCCAGATCACCCTCTTCCACTAAAGTCTGAGTGCCCGCCTGAGCCTTTAAATCATCATGCTCGTGCTTGGTTCGGTAAACTTCATTTCGAAGGCGCTCCAGATCCTCTACCTTTTTCTTCAACTGAAATAAACAAAACACTAGCCTCAGGATCTAGAAGAAAGAACACATACTCAATCAGAACGAAAACTGCCTGATCCTTCAAATAGCTCTCATAATTCAAGCTCTGACTCGCCTCATACTGTAAACTTGCCAGCTCGTTTTCTTTTTCTTAGCAAAGGCACCAAAGTGATTTCTCCTCGTCTAGAGCTTTTTGAAGCCTGGCCTCGAGACGAAGCAGCTTGGACTTAAGCTTATCAAAAGCCTATAAAAATAAAACACGATAAGAAAGGGAGGGCACGAAACTCGAAAAACTTGTGCCAAAACTCACCGCATGGTAAAGCCACTGACTTCCTCAAAGGTCAAGCACTTACCCCTAGCCAAGCTTTCCCAACCCCAAATAAGTTGAATCTTGTCAAGGCACGGCCACTCGCGTATACGACCCCAAGTTTCGAGCACCCCTGAAAGTATCTCCTGTGGGAAAGGAAGACGGCAGCAGAGGAGAAATCGCCTGTCTAAAACCAGAAACAACGGGCACAGTCATCTCAATCGACTCTTCCACTCCGGGCCACCGGTCCAGGTTTCCCTCACTTTGAACATTGTCGCCATGCAAAGGCATCTCCCACTTATTTTTATCGCTCTTTATCCCGGAACCTAGCAAGCCTTCCCCCTCTTTGAAAGAGTGTGGCCTCACTTCGGATGGCTCTCTGATGCCTATGGCGGCAAAATTATTATGCAGAAAGGAAAAATGCCTCACCAAATGAAGGAAGGGAAAGGACAAAATGGTACAACACGCACCGTGATGTTTTGCTTCCCATATACTCCGAGATAAAGCTCTCCACTTGCGCTCATCACGAGTCGAGTGGGTTGCCAACTTCCGAACCCTACCCAGCAGATCTGGAACGTTGCCCGTCGCCCATGAAACCACTGCAGAAAAAGAAAAAAAAGACATGATTACAAAACCAGCTTTCGCCATAAATAAAACTGAGAAGGCATGAAATGTACCACTTACCTGCATAATTCCATTCCTCGGGGAATGGCATAAACTCCACGGGAATAACGTTAGTGGTCTGAACTCAAATGAATCGACTCATCCATTCCCGATCTCCTTCTTCCTCATCATCGACGATAAAGGGTGTGGTCGACCGGCATCGCAAGGTTAGCAGACCTCGATGGTGAAAGGGCCGATACATCCTAATAAGATGACTAAGCATGAATTCAAGACCTGCCTTCTCCGTAAAAAATCTCATCATCAACACTATTCACCAAAGTGACGGGTTAATCTGTGCCAAGGTAACTCGGTACTTTAAATAGAAGTTAGGCACAATCCTATCAAGGGGGCCCAGAGTGAAAGGATACATGTACACATTCAAGAATCTATCGACACGATCCGTGATGCCCTCATCCGAGGAAAGTATCTGTAACACTACTTCCTTCCCCAATTGCAGTCTTTTCTCACTAACCTAAGATGCTCTTCACCTATCAAAGAAGTAGTCTTCAAGGTATGCTCTCGTTGGTCCCGAATACTGGAGGCGGAGCTCTCCCCTCTCTGCCTGACAAACCACGAAGTCACAGTCATGGCGATGGCAAACTCAGAGAACTAATGCAAGGAGTCAGTGCGAGTACGCTGATACTGAAATGACGAAAGGCTTAACGCAGGAAAAGAAGGGCAACTACTTAGAAGGGTGGGATCTGCAAAAGAGCGAAAACAACCTTATATATATATATATGGGGGAAAACGGTGACGGTCCGCCTACCCCAAGAGGCCAACGTAATCATCGTTAGTCCTTTGTTGGTACCCAACCTCAAGTACCTCTCTCTAAGGGAAGTTAGGCTCCAAGAGTCCAACGTAATCATCGCTAGTCTTGAGGTGGTACCTGACTTTGAGAACGTCCGTATAAGGGAAGTTAAGCTCCAAGACGCCAACGTAATCATCGCCAGTCCCGAGGTGGTACCCGACCTCGATAACCTCCATCAAAAGAAAGTTAGGCTCCAAGAGGCCAACGTAATCATCGCATGTCCCGAGGTGGTACCCGGCCTCGAGGACCTCCATTAAAGGAAAGTTAGGCTCTATGAAACCAACAACATCCTCGCCAGTCTCGAGGTGGTACCCGACGATGAGGCTGCGGCCAAGTATCTTTCCTCGAGGGTGACAACACTTGACCCCAATGTATTAATGATCACAGTAATGGTAGAAATGGGGAGTTCCTAAGGCCCACATGCTAGGTCTGATATAGTCTAGCAGGCTACTCTAAACGAAAAATCAAGGCATCATTAAGCCATCCCATCCCCGTATTAATGTAAGTAATGTATTTTGTAATATGTGGGGATTTACCTACTATATAAAGGAAGTCCTTGTCATTTTGTAAGGATCTGTTGCTTCAGTTGCTCCACAAGAAATATAAGACAACATTCTCTCTATTCTCTTACATACTCTCTTGATATTATTGCTCTCATTTATTATCTTCATTATTGTTCATCATTTATTGCTTATCACTGACCATAAAGATCCTTCTTTGATTTTGTTATAACGGTTAGACACACTTCGATTACCTTCGATAGCTCACAGTCAAACCCCGGAATCGACCTCGAGGCCCCCGAATCGACAAGCTCGAGGCCCAATGGCTAACCTATCAGTTTGATGATCACCTTATCATTTTCCCTTATTTCTTTTCTAAGTCTCACATACATAGCATCAACTTCTTAATAACCGGCATAAAAATAAATTACGTATTTTTAGAGTCCCATAATCAAATTTAATTGTTGTTACAATTTTCATGGTAAAAACCCCTTATAGGAACGTAAGGGTAGATTCATTCGCAACCCGATCAATATTAAGTGGGAAGTTTCTTTGGATATAATGATGAAGTCACAACTAAGAAACCATACAAACATGTAATGCACTTGCTCGTCTATCAAATTTCTAAAAGAATCGCCCCAGCCTACGACATTTCCACGCTTTGCAAACCTGTCTAGAATGAATATCATCTTCTTTGGATAATGACTGGCTATTTAGTCATTCAGTGGTCTTTGTAGAAGCTCTTGGTGATAATCACTCCTTTGAAAGTGCTCTAGTAACCAAACTTGTAGTAAGAGATTACATCGTTCGAAGTGCCCGTACCCATGTTTGCACCGCTCCAGAGCACGGTACATCTCAGCTAAGACCATCGGGATACTAATGTACTTCTGACCCTTGATACCTTCTATTAAGGTCCGGGCGACCATGGCGAAGCGGGTATGGATCCTTCCCCCTTGCATAGAAAAATCAACACGCCCAAGAAACAAACTACTTAAATATAAACTTGGTGGTGCACCCATCCAAAAGAGGTAAGGACTAACTCTTCATGATGAAAGAGGCATTATTTGCTATGCCCATAACACTCATATAGAAATTCAAAGGGGATGTATCTTCAGACAAACCATTGTGTCATTTTTCTTAAAACCCATCATTTTTAGAAAACCATATGGAGTGCGATTTTCTTGCACCAATAGTATTGGACTATTCCATGGTAACTTGGCGAAACCCCCTATTTCTTGCAGGAGTGGAGTCATTTCTATATTGCTAAATCAAAAAACAACTCTTTTCTCGTACCAGAGCATGGTAGTAGCCTCGATCAATTTCTTATTCGGTCGAATGCTTAGCAAAGATGGCAGGTCACCAAGTACTCTCCTTAAATGGTTTCTATCACAAGGTTCAAGGTCGTTCCACCTATCAATGAGCAAAGGCACGATATTCTAGACTATATCAAACCCTAAGGATTTCATGCTTTATTTTCTGCAAACAAAATAAGTTAGCCCTTCCCCCTCCAGATTCGACTATTTATGAAATAATGATCAATTTGGCGGCATGTTTTCTCCAAGTAATGCACATAATATGATGGTGTCCTTGGGATTATGGAAATCTTGTTGGACTTTGGACAGGGTTTATTTAAGCGGGTTGATACGTCAATGACGTCGCAATACGAACTAGGCTTAGTGTGATGCATGTGCATTTCAAATCAGAGCGTGTTTTCTAAACTGGTAGTCTTAAGTGGAAAACTTTAGAGGGAAAGGCACGGGACCATCGACTCCATCGCTGATCGAATAGCTACCGCAAATAAGCCTTTTAGATTTGAAAGGGTGTTTTTAGGAAAGCACGGATACTCATCAAGCGTTGCTATGTTGATAATAAGCAAGAGTGGAGTATGATGCTAGGAGCATGCTTTATGAAAACTTAGTAACATGTTGCCAAACATTTACATGATGAAAGTGCGTAAAAAAAGTAAGAAATATAAACAAGAGAAAGAAAAGTAAAAGGAAAAGACAAAAGAGAGAAGTCATTTTAGCTCATGGAACTGTGCAAGAACGTAATTAAATGAAGAAAATAGGGAGATGGGGATAGTAGGGTACATGATATAGCAGTTTTAGACAAGATGAAGGAAATGGAGAGAGGATGCACATGTCATAGCAACTCAAATAAAAGGAAACATGGATGGCGTGTTCATGTCAAAACAATTTAGACAAATAAAGGAAAATAAGGGAAGGGTTGTGCATGTCATAGCAATTTAAACAAATAAAGTAAATAAGGGAAGGGATGTGCATGTCATCAAATAATCCACATAAGTCAACTTCATCATGGTAAGAGCCTAAGTATAAATTCCCAGCAGAGTTGCCATGCGTTGGCGCCTTTTTTTCTTGCGAAAGTGGGTTTCGACATGTGACAACTCTTTTAAATAGGTATTAAAAGAGATGAGTCACCACCTAACGGTTTAACGTGCATTAGCACATCTATTTGCGAATAACTCTGTTTAATTAGTATACATCACCAAAGATCAAGTAAGGACTCAAATTACCTCAAAGAGAAGGTGTTAGGCACTCTTCGAGGTCAACAACTGTGGGTCCCGGCCAAAGTCTATACTTGGTGGGAGTACTGGATTATAATCATCCTAAGTGATCATATAAGTTAGGGAAAATAAGGAATTTAAAGGTTCTATTGTGAACGAGTGCAAAGGAAATCGAGCAACAATTAATATATAGTCGAGTTTTACAAGGTATGACTTGATGGGCCTATATGCGATGAATAAGTGTAATCAATAAACATATAAAGTATAGGCAGGGGCGGGGGAGGGGGGAGGTCCTATGTTTTTTAGCCTAAAGGATCACCCCATGCAATATAAATAATACTTTGCAACTCCCTTAAGGTAGGGGCTGCTCATATTATTTAGTGGGCACAGACTATCATCTCATGCTACCTGATTACTATGTTAAAGTTGTTTGCTTAAAGGCATTCTAATTCAATTCTAGGTTGTGCCCTACGCGTGCACTACCCATCCCATGCATATGGTCTAGGAGGTTTTGGACCTACTATTAGTTGGTTCTAGACTCTACTAAGATGCTTAAAAATGATAAAATTAGTGCACATTCAAAATATATAGGACTTTACATAAATGCAAGGAAAGGCTCAAGTTAACCCCCGTAAATAAGCAACGAATGCACGTGACAAATTTAGGTAGTAGACAACTTCAAAGTTAAGAGGTATTATAGCCGTTAAGTCATACAGGCATAACTTCTAGGTGATTCTCATTTCCAGCAGTGTACAAGTAGCGTTGCAACTTTAGGGTAACGGATTTGCAGATTAAAGGCATTACAAACTTATAAGCATGACATCTACTGATCATGCAATTAGGTTGTGAGCACGTGATTTTTACCCTAAGCAAATTATTCCAAAAATATCAAATAAAATAATTTTTACAATTTTAAG
>MU719432.1:0-32172 GCA_026770625.1 Nicotiana glauca
AAAAGTATAGGCACTTTAGTATTGACTTTTAAATAAATGTTGAGACGAGCCTCGCTGAATAAAATATACAAATCGCAGGGCCCTCAATTAAATGTTTAATTAATTTTTAGAATTCGGGAGGGCTGTTTAGCGAATTTTACGGTCTTTCCCCAAAATAATAGAACGTTAGACTCTTTAGGCGCGTATTTTAATAATATTACCTTCCTAAACATGGGTGCACATTTATGTGACCCAAATCAAAAATCTCAACGAAGTCGAAATATGTCAAAAGCCACGGGCATACTGGTGCGACGTGGTTCGAGATATATCTTCACGACGTTGCAATTCTTATTAAAAATAAATATATAATAAAGCGGGTTAATAATAAAAGGCACATAGGTTAGAACATGTTGTTAAATCAGATAAAATCAAATACAATAGTTGTGCGACCATGCTGGAACCACGGAACTCAGGAGTGCCTAACCCCTTCTCCCGGGTTAACAGAATTCCTTACTCGGATTTCCGGTTCGCGACTGTAATATAGAGTCAAACACTTTCCTCGATTCGGGATTCAAACCGGTGACTTGGGACACCATAAAGCTCCCAAGTGCCGACTCTGAATCTTTAACAAACGAATCCTGTTTCGATTGTCCTTTAATTGGAAAAACTCCTTTACGCCCTTGTGGGTGTAGTGTTAAAAGGAGGTGTGACAGCTCTGGCGACTCTGCTGGGGAAAAGAACCCAGAATATTTTGTTCAGGGTTCAGAATTCGAGCTTAGATAATTTGTTGCATTTGTTTATATCTGATTTTCCTACATGTTTATGCTTAATGTGCTAAATGTTTACCGCTTTGATATTATCTGAACTGTATATAAACTGTGCCGAAACCCTTCCCTTCTCACCTCCAGGGATGGGCTTACTAGTTGAGACTCCCTATTCTGTTAGTGTCATACCTTGAAATAAGAAAGAGGCCGGACAAGTTACTAAGCCGGACGATCCCGCGGGTCCCCGGTACGTAGCCCCCCTCCTCGACTCGAGTTGTCCGCTCGGGTACACAGTCTAGAACACATACTCAGGATTTGAACCTAGAATAACTTGAATTCATGCCGGATCCCTAGTAGGAACGCTTATTTGCATCACATGCCTATGACTTAGGGGACTCAACACAGGGGTTGGGTCCGTGTAGGACAGGTAACCGGAAATGAAAAGACCACCATGATGCATTTTACGTGTTGCATTTATTTGTCTCGGGCCCGCATGCTGACCGGTTTTTAAATATTGAAAATTTTGTGAAATTGAGAAAAAGAGAAAAAGAGAGAAATAGCAGTGTAAAGAATTAATTATTTAGTTTTGGGAAAACCGATGCCCAAATGCTGTCGAAACTCTGCCGAAATTTCAAAAAAAATAATAAAAATGGAGATGTTTTGTTTTTAATAGTTTTTTTTTTACTAAAAGCAAAGGAAAAATATAAAAAGAGTCTTTATTTTTGGAAGTTGTTCGCAGAAAAAGAAAAAGAAAAGAGTCCTTATTTTAGTTTGGAAAAAATAGGTTATTTTATTTTTGTTGAAAATGAAAAAAAAAAAAGAAGCGTTATTTTGTCTTGTTTTCAAAAATAGAAAAGGAAAATAGTTTATCTTGCCATGAAAAATAATAATAAAAAAGAGTCTTGCTTTTGAAAGTAGTTTTGTTATGAAATGCCAAAATTAAAAATGAAAAAAAAAGTCTTGCTTTTTGCTTATGAAATGCCAAAAATGAAAATGAAAAAAAGAGTCTAGTTTTAAAAAAGTTCGTTAATTTGCCCGAACTATGCTGGTTTGATTCTCACCGGATGTGAGATACGTAGGCAACCCTCATTGGGTCCAACCACCCCTTTTGCAAAAATAGCCAAAATCCCAAAATTGTAATTTTTATCCAATAAGTCGGGTGACGCCATTCTTGTTAAAAAATAAGCCGAATGTCCCCAAAAGGGCGCCGGAAGGCTGTTTATGCAAGAACAGCCACCCTGAGTCATTTTAAATTAGTTTGCGGGCACAGCCTTAAAATCTCCCTTTCGGAAGTGCTGAAAGGCCGTATCTGCAAAACTGAGCCTTTGTTTTCTCAAAATAAAAGTTTTTGTGTTTTAAAAAATAGCCACTTTGCTTTTTAAGTCAAAATAAGCCATTACATGGTCAGTTTTCTTTAAATAGTCGCAGTTGACATTGGAGCATTCTCAATCTTGCGCAGGCCTGTGGCGATGCCGAATGATGCCCCGTGGGCCCCAGGATGTGAAGCTTTGATGTACTCTTGATCTAGTTTTTTATCATCAAGTCTGTATCTGCTTTGTAGTTTCCCTTCAAGAAAAACAATTTAGAAAACCCTTCAAAAAAAACAACAAAAACAACAAAACTTGCATTCAATTTGCAAGAACTATACTCGGTCTGATTCCTGCGGGGTCATGATACGTAGGCAATCCACGTAGAATTCGACCATAACCAAAAGAAAAGAAAAAGGAAAAGAGGGAAAACCACAAAAAGGCAAAAGGAAAACAGAAAAGAGCGGGAAAACAAGAAAGGAAGAAAACAGGAACAAGAGAAGACAAAGGCAAGAGTGAAATGAAGAAAAAAAAAAGAAGAAAAACAAAGGAAGAGAAAGTTTGCAATTGGAAATAAGGAAAAAGCGGGGATGACGCATGCCCCCGATCAAAAGCTGTTGCCAATATGTTAAATGCCCTAACGCTAACGTAATATTTCATTTTTGTCTTGTCATTCCAAAAAGGTGGTTGGTTTGTGATTTTAGCGTGGTAACTCGTTTTTACAACACAAGGACAAAAGGTAGTCGGCATCCTAATAACCTATTCTTACAACACCCGGGCAAAAACCAAAATGAACATGACAGGCCAAGAATCAGATACCAATATCGTGGACCCATCAAAAGAGGTGGAAGTGGTAGATGTTAAAGCAATGAAGGAAGAGATGTATAAGTTGAGGCAGCAGATGGCCGAGATGCATCAGGCTTGGGCTAAAGGTCAGCCAGCGCCAGCTTATCCTACCAATCCAGCATATATCCCACCTTTGGCTCAGTCTCAGGAGCTTTCTCTTGTGCATACATCTGCACCTTTCCCTTTCCACCAACAAAGTTATAGCACCAACTCCTATCCTCCCCAGGCTCCACCACCCAAACAAAACCCTCATCCACCAATTACCCCTGTCTCTGTGGCGCCTCCACCTGCCACATGGCAAAGATCTTCCAGTGAGCCATTGTCTCAAGCTCACGACAGTCAGTGCTATCCTTCTTAGCCTACTTTTAAAGTGCCTGAGCCATATTCTTACACCCCTCACTTCGAGCTCCCGGTGGAAACTGAAAAGCCGCTTAAAAACCCATAGCAAGAAGAGATGATTCGGAAAGTAAAAAGCCTGGAGCAGTCCTTCAGGAACATGAAAGGGTTGGGTGGCCAAGCCAGTGTGGCCTAAAAAGATTTGTGTCCATTCCCGGATGTTCAGTTACCCGCAGGGTTCAAAATGCCAAAATTCGACTTATATGACGGTCATGGTGACCTGGTGGCCCACCTGAGGGGATTTTGCAGCAAAATGAGAGGGGCCGGTGGGAAAGATGAATTACTGATGGCGTACTTCAGTCAAAGTCTCAGTGGTGCCACTTTGGAATGGTATACGTGGCAAGATCATGCCCGATGGTACATATGGGATGATTTGGCCCAAGCATTTGCAGGCCACTTTCAATACAACCTCGAGATTGTCCCCAATCGACTCTCATTGACCAAAATTGAGAAGAAGCCTGGAGAAAGCTTTAGAGAGTACGGATTTCGGTGGAGAGAACAGGCTGCAAGGGTCGATCCTCCAATGAAGGAAGGCGAAATGGTGGATTATTTTCTGCAGGCTTTGGAGCCTACTTACTATGGTCATCTGGTGTCAGCAGTGGGAAAATCTTTTAACGAGGTAGTGAAAATGGGAAGTATGGTTGAAGAGGGGCTCAAATCCGACAAAATCATGAGCTATTCGGCAATCAAGGCAACTACTCAGGCCATCCAGAGCGGAGGGGTGCTGGGAAAGAAAAAGAAAGAAGATGTGGCGGTAGTTGACTCGAGAGCTTGTTCCAGGGGCCCATCACACTATTACCATCAACCCCGTCCCCAAATTTATTCTCACACTCCATAGTACTATTACCCATCCCGTGGTCCTCACTTCTCTGTCCACCATGCCCACACATACCCCCAACATCCTACCCACGCGCCATGGCGTGCACCCACTCCACAAAATGCTTACCCAACTCAAAACACCTACCCACCTCCAAGGGCCTATAGGAATCCCCCTGGAGCAGGTTTGCGAACCAACCAAAATTTCAAGCAAGAAAGGGCACAGAAGTAGGAAACTTTCACCCTTATCGAAGAGTCATATGCAAAATTGTTCGAGAAACTAAAGCATTATAACTTGATTTTACCAATCCCTCCAAATCAGGTGGACAAGCGTTCAAAACCTTTAACCCTTCTAAAAGATGTGAATACCATTCCAATGCCCAAGGGCACGATGTCGAAAGTTGCCGGGATTTGAAAAGAGAGATAGAAAGAATGATTCAGGAAGGGATAATTGCGGTCCAGGATAGTGGCACCCAGAACATTGCACAGAATCGTTTACCTGCATATGACGGTGCACATTTTGTGGGGAAGATACATGGCAACGGGGTGTATGAGAATCCTCTTGGAAACTTGTTGAATGAAGGTCCCAGTAATTTTGATGGGCAATCCAGTGGCTAAGGTGTCGAGTTTTGTGGTTGGAAAGACGCTCCATCTCTTGGTTAGCTAGAATGGGGTTTTGGTGGTTTATTTTGTTGTCATTTCTGTTGTCCGGGTTATTCTTAGGGTTGTAATCCGGACATTGTCTTGTGACTCCAACCCTTCTATCTTCTCTTTGCTTTGTTTAGTCATAATAGCTTGTCTAGTGCCATCTAGGTTTGTTCAAGGGCTGTAATTAGTTCAGTTTGCTTGTTTTGTTGTTTAAATCCTTTCACCATCAGTCTAATGCAATTTTCTATTTCCTGTCATTTCTAGTCATTTTATTTAGTTTCCTTCTCCCTTTACAATTCTTTTATGCTGGTTCTAGTGACATGACATGCACGCATAATTATCAGTCTGGTTTTAAAAGTCAGTTTAGTAATGAAGCAATTAAACAATATTGAAGCAGTAAGGACATTCAAGGGAAATGAGTAAAGGCATTTTGAGATCACTTCGAGCCCAAATTAAGTGAAATTGGGAGGCAAATAGAACATAAAGAAATACTATTGAAATGCATCATGCCGCATCGGTTTGAAGCCAAAGGCAGGCTTACCCTAAGTCTACAGGAACTATTCGTGGTACCGAGATTGTTGTCCAATGATGCTAAGTAATTAACAAATATAGAAGGCGAATATGTGAATCAATCAAAAGGTGTTATGTGTGTTTTCCTCAGCTTGTTTAAACTGTGTAATTTGTACTTGACATGTTTTGGAGATTGGAATGACGAAGGCATTTTATTCTGCTATCCAAACACTTTATCCTTTGTTACCCCTTTGAGCCTCAGTTATTTTCTTGCATACCCCTCTTTCGGAATCAATAATAAAACTCGTAAGCCGAGCAGGGAAAGTAAGTGGAGAAACAAGAGAAAAACAATGAAAAAGAAAAGAAAAGAAAAATGAAAAGAAAAGAAAAGAGGAAAGAAAAGAAAAAAAAGAGAAAGGAAGTGAACAAAAAAAAAAGAAAAAAAGAAAAGAGAAGGAAAAGAAAAGAAATGAAACGAAAAAAAAAAGTGGAAGAAAGGAAAGATCGCAACAACAAAAGTAGTCGCCTGAACTACGTTTGACTTGATCCCGAAAGGGTATGTAGGCAGCCTCTCTGAGGTTCAGTTACACCAAAACAAAAGTCCAAAAGTACCCAAGAAAGAAACTGGGGCAGAAGTTGTGGTTGTCGTGGGAAATCTGATTCCGAAATTTGTAATTCTGAACCCATGTTGAATTGTTTTGAGCCTTTGATACCCTTCTTTCTATCCTCATCCAAAAGCCCACATTACGGTCCAAAAAAAGACCTTCCGATCAGTTTTCAAGAAATGTCGAGTCAAGTGAGCAGAGGTGAATCATATCAGGGGCAACACTCCGGTCCAAACGAAGGAAATGAAGAATGAGAAAGTCTTGTTGATGAGAACCCTCACGGGTACCCCCAAGGTGATGAAAGCTGAGAGAGATCAAAATGAGAGAGTCTTATTGGTGAAAACATTCACGGGCACCATAAGGCGACGGTGAGTTGAGAGAAAAATCAAAATGAGAGAGGCTTGATGGTGAAACCCTTTGGGCACTACAAGTCAAATAAGGATTGTGAATCAGATCGGGCAAGCGGAGCATTGAAGCCCAGTTTCACGGCAAAAGGTACAACAAGAGCTAAACATCAAATTTGCTAAACAGAATAGGTTGCAGGTGCATGTCAAGGTCGTTAGAGTCGGTATCCACATCCGATGGATTGCTACTCTGTAGGTTTCTTGTTAGGAATCATCTATCTCCATTACCCTTTACTCCATTCCTCCCACTTTGTTTTACTCCTTTGTCCTGGGTCGGTTGTTCAAAACAAGTGAGAAATGACATCAAAATCTGCCACCAAGCTTTCCAATTAAACAACACGGGACCTGGTAAGCACATAAATGCGTCAAGCCAGGAGAAAACCGCAGGAACACTGAGTTGGCCACAATCAACATGCTTTGGGATTCGTGTGAAATACAAGAGTCTGATTTAGGAACCACGCAATAGATGGAGGGTGTTTTGGTTAACGGATCAGAGGTAGTCTCCGTGTCAAGGGTATCAAAGAAAGTGGTTAGTCAATAAACAAGCAAGATCTTCGAGGAGGAATCAGTTATCGTGACAAGTGAAGGAACAATAAACTCAAGGCTAAAGCCAGTGGTCAAGAAAGAACATCATATACACAAAGCATGGACAATAGACATGCTGCGGGATTCATATGAGACATGAGGATTGGGGAGGTGACCGTTCATGCAATGCAACAAATGGAGGACGATGGGCCACCTTCGAAGTTCAAGGCCACAAACCAAGCACCTCATTTTAAACTCACAAGTTTCCGTTGTTTGAAACAGGAACAAAGAAGTGCAAGAAAGTTGGGGAACAAGAAAGGAAAGAAAAGAAAAGGAACAAGAGGAGAACCGACAAAAGGGAAGTTTCTCAAATCATTAGCCTTTGCCATTACTTTTCACAATGTTTCCTCCTAGGATAAAAGGCCTAGTCTGATGGATTTTTCTAGAGTCAAAATCTTAGTCTGATGAATCTTCTCCTAGAGTCAAAATCTTAGTCTGATGAATCTTTCTCCTAAGATAACAAAAGACCTAGTCTGATGAATCTTCTCCTAAAGTCAAAATCTTAGTCTGATGAATCTTTCTCCTAAGATAACAAAAGACCTAGTCTGATGAATCTTCTCCTAAAGTCAAAATCTTAGTCTGATGAATCTTTCTCCTAAAATAACAAAAGACCTAGTCTGATGAATCTTCTCCTAAAGTCAAAATCTTAGTCTGATGAATCTTTCTCCTAAGATAATAAAAGACCTAGTCTGATGAATCTTCTACTAGAGTTAAAATCTTAGTCTGATGAGTCGCTCTCCTAAGATAGAAAACCTAGTCTGATGAATCTTCTCCTAGAATCAAAGTCTTAGTCTGATGAATTTTTCTCCTAAAATAGTAAATCTAGTCTGATGAATTTTCTCCTTGGATCAAAATCTTAGTCTGATGAGTCGCTCTCCTAAGATAGAAAACCTAGTCTGATAAATCTTCTCCTAGAATCAAAGTCTTAGTCTGATGAATTTTTCTCCTAAGATAGTAAATCTAGTCTGATGAATCTTCTCCTAGAGTCAAAATCTTAGTCTGATGAATATTTCTCCTAAGATAGAAAACCTAGTCTGATGAATTTTCTCCTAGGATAAAAATCTTAGTCAAAATGGTTTTACTCACAGGGGACGTACATGCCAATCAAGTCTTTAGTTTTGTTCTCACCATCACATCAATAGCTTAGGTAACAACTCACAAGTCTGCCCAGCCACCAAACTGGGGCAAAAAAAATTTCTTTGTTTGTTTATTTTGTTACAGTCAGGAGCCCACCTGGAGAACAAGGGAATACTTTTGAAGATCAGCAATCAGGAGCCCACCTGGAGAACAAGGGAAGTGTAATTCAAATTTTAGCTTTCAATTTATAGTATTTGATAACATGATGTACCCAGCCACCAAACTGGGGCAAAAAAATATTCTTTGTTTATCTATTTTATTGCAAGCAGGAGCCCAACTGGAGAACAAGGGAATACTTTTCAAGCTTCAGCAGTCAAGCGCCCACCTGAAGAACAAGGGAAGTGCAATTCAAATTTTAGCTTTCAAATTTTTAACATGCTGTACCCAACCACCAAACTGAGGCAGAAAAATTTTCTTTGTTTGTCTATTTTATTGCAGGAAGGAGCCCACCTGGAGAACAAGGGAATACTTTTCAAGCTTCAGCAGTCAGGCGCCCACCTGGAGAACAAGGAAAGTATAATTCAAATTTTAGCTTTCAATTTTTTAATATTTGATAACATGCTGTACACAGCCACCAAACTGGGGCAGGAAAATTTTCTTTGTTTGTCTATTTTGTTGCAAGCAGGAGCCCACCTGAAGAACAAGGGAATACTTTTCAAAATCAGCAAGCAGGAGCCCACCTGGAGAACAAGGGAATACTTTTCAAGCGTCAGCAACCAGGAGCCCGCCTGGAAAATGGACACATATTTCAAATGGCAACAATCAAGCATCATTCGGAGGAATGGCAAAAACATCGCCAATCACAATTCATGACAACAACAAGAATCCCATCAGAAGAATACAAGATATAAGTTCAAGGCAACACAAGAGCAAGTTTGAAGACATAGATAGGACATTTTGTAATTCATAGATCATAGCTTAGGCTAGCTTCTTTTCTTTTACCACGGTGTAATAAGGAGGTCAGCAAGCAGTAACAGCAGCAACAGCAGTAAAATCACAGCCCCTGGTAGTCCCAGCTACCAAACTTTCCCGAACTACGCAGACCTGATTCCTGTTTAGCCCAGGATATGTAGGCAACCTCTGAAGCAAGGTGCGGTCAAAACTTTTCAAAAATGCTTCACACGGAATATTCGAACGGGCAAAAATCACTCATATTTGCTCACTTATCTTTGCCCGAAAACCTTTCACGTTTCCGAGCAAAGAGGGGCAGCTGTGAGCACGTGATTTTTGCCCTATATATAAATAATTCCTAAAAAAAATTAAATAAAATGATTTTTCTCTATTTTTGTGTCATTTTTGGTAATTGTTGCATTTTTATTTGTGCATGATAATTCATATGAAAATAAAAAAATATATACATTTGCATTTGCATTTAATTTCTCATTTTAGCATTAATTAAAGGTTAATTTGTTTTAGAACAAAATAGGAGAAAAATAACAAAAATAACACTTTTTGCATTTTTAGTTTAAATTTGTATTAGGTTGCATTTAAATTAGGAATTACTATAATTGGATATTAGAAAATATAATTGTTAGAGTCAATTTGTTTTTGGTTATTTAGTTTAGCATTTAATAAAATAAAATAAAATACAAAATGAAAATATATTGAATAAAAAAGGGGAAAATTAATGGAAAAGAAGGCTGCCCAAATTGGGCTATGCTTGCCCAACAAAACCAAACAAAATTATCTCAGCCCAACATCCTCAACCCTTTCCACCCGGCCAGGCCCAAATTCGGACCAAAATTTCAGACTTCCAAACAGAGTAAACGACGTAGTACTGAGGCAGTACGACGTCGTTTTGAGCTAGAGGAAAAGAATGGATCCTGGCCCTTCGCTGGTTTTCATCTAACGGTCAGGGATGCCTCATCAATTTCTCATAAAATTGTCCAAATAACTAAAATAACCTAAGACCCCTGTTTGTATTACCTCTATCACTTCTGCCATCAACCACCGGCTGCCGCCTACCGAAATTCGTTCACGGTGGCGGCGAACCTCCATTTCCTACCAAACTTACACCAAAAGACTCCTTTTCTCCTCTTCGCTTCAAATCTACAACTCTTTCTCCCCGAATCCCATTGAAACCTCTCCAACTTTCAAAACCCTAGCGTCGCCTTGGGTTCTCCGGTGGCGGCGCCGGTCACCAAGCTCAACCAAAATAACACCCCGTAATCTCCCTTCCTCCCTCATCACGAATATGGCCCTATTTTCTTTCGAATCACACTCCACCGTCTCGAATATTCGTTCAAAGTTCAGACACAAATTGTTACTTTGTCCAAATCGATCCAAATTTACACCACACAATCCCCTAACCATCCTCACCCCTAATCCCTGACCAAAATCTCTCAAAATCGGTTAAAAATGGTCGAATTTTAGATCTAGGGTTCAAGGCTCAACTTTTTTTGGAATGTTTCGAGTAGTCGAGTGATTTTTAGTTAATGATATATGTCTATTTCTGATGAAATAGACAAATAACATTAATTGAAAATCAAGCTCGAAAGTCAGTCATGTGGAGTCTATAATCAGTAAGTGTTCTTTCTATTTTTGGCTATGTTTTCTTTCTTTCTGTTGTTTGATAGTTTTGTGATTTCGTTTAGTTAGTTTTGTGTCATTTTTTGTTAGTTAATCTAGGGTTTGGCTTTTGTTCCCTAAAATTCATTTGTTAACTGATAATGTTTAATTAGATTTGAGCTATCGATTCATCCTTTCAGCGTTTCTCAGAACTTCGTTTAGTTCACATTTTTGTGTGCTTAATTTTTAATACATGATCACTTGGGTTTTGGTCAGTGGAACGAATTTTTTTAAAATTATTTCAATCTGGTTTCATACTAATTTTGGTTATCGTTAATTGATTAGTTTATTCGTTGTTGGCTAATAGATGTGAATCCGAAAATCAGTAGTTACTTGAATTCAGGATGTATAAATATGCTTAGCTGGTTAATTGACCATGGCTGTTTGATTAGTTAACAGGGTTGGGGACAGGATAATAATTTTAGGGTTAATACAGGGGCAATAAGGGTAGTTATTTAGGGAATCTGATAGCAACTGAATTTAGAAGTCACTAGAAGACTCTAGAATAAAGCTCAAATTGCAATTTCAGGAAATATAGTAGGATAACTTGAGAAACAAGTCAGTTTAAAACCTGAAATAAAAGAGGGGGAAAAGTGTGAAAGGGTCTAGAAGCTTCCTCCCCTACTTTTGCCTATAAAAAAGGGCATTAACTTCACTTGTAGTCTAAGTTTTGGGAGCCTCACAAAATTCCCTCCCCTTCTCTACAAGTTTCAGATCTCGAAACTTGAGATAAAAACTCCAAAATTTTCAAAATCAAAAATAAAACAGTAGTGATTCCCAGAAAAACCCAAAAACAATAGAAAATCGAAAAAAATCAAAATATGTTACTGTTCCATTGCTTATTTCAATCACTTTTCAAATTCTGGTGTTGATTTCTTCATTCCTGTTCTGGATCTGCATTTTAAAAGTAGTTGGATCTGTTTGATGGCTTGTTTGGTCGATTTTGGGTGTGTTTGTTAAGTCCATTCGAGCTCAGATGTTTCTGTTTGGAGTGTTTGAGTTGCCGTTGGTTTTTTTTACAAATCTGTTCCGAGCCTGTCTTGAGCTTACTTGTTGGGTTGAAGTTGAATTCAGCCATTGAACTGCTACTGATATTGCATTGCTTTGCTGGCTTCTCCTCTCTGTTCAATTTACTCCAAGTACTCACCGAAAACTCATTACTATTTGGATCGTTTGTTGAGAAATGAAATGAAAACTGAAGCTTCTGTTATAGATCTTTCATTTGTGAATCTCATTACATTTTTAGTAGCTCTACGTGATTTGAGTTAATCAATTGGATTGTGTAATTGAACTAGTAGAACTTTGTTATATAGATTGCTAGACTATTGATTTGTAATTACTTAGAGTTAGCTTGTTTATCTTAACAATTTTCTGTTTAAACATTCACAAGCATAAATAGTTGCAAAAGTGGAAATCAGTACTGAGAAGGCTGGGACGTTTGAATTTGTCTTCAGGCATAATCCTATGTACCTACCTAGGCTCGATCTCGAAGCCATTTTCCTCAGTCACATTTAAGTGTGCCTAATCATGCTTGGGCCAATTTTTCTAATAGAAGGCCCAAACTGACCTTTTTGGGCAATAATCTTTGATTCTGAATTATAAATTAGCAATGGCTTGATTAGATTGATTATCAGTTAAGCATTGAGAGTGAATCAATTGGTAATTTGCTCAATTTGAATTCCCGTGTTTAGTTTAGGCATTTGGGTTTGATTCCTAAACCCCCAGCTCGATGGCATGTAGTCCATATCCTATTTTCAATATTGTGTGCGTATGGGCCTGGGCTGCGTATGCCGTTGGCCTGTTTTGGATTTGAGGCTGGAGAAGGAAAAACTGTTTTCTATAATAATAATTAGTTAAGTTGTTTTAGTTTAGAGACAAGTAAGTAGAAAAAGTATAGGCACTTTAGTATTGACTTTTAAATAAATGTTGAGACGAGCCTCGCTGAATAAAATATACAAATCGTGGGGCCCTCAATTAAATGTTTAATTAATTTTTAGAATTCGGAAGGGCTGTTTAGCGAATTTCACGGCCTTTCCCCAAAATAATAGAACGTTAGACTCTTTAGGCGTGTATTTTAATAATATTACCTTCCTAAACATGGGTGCACATTTATGTGACCCAAATCAAAAATCTCAACGAAGTCGAAATGTGTCAAAAGCCACGGGCGTACTGGTGCGATGTGGTTCGAGATATATTTTCACGATGTTGCAATTCTTATTAAAAATAAATATATAATAAAGAGGGTTAATAATAAAAGGCACATAGGTTAGAACATGATGTGAAATTAGATAAAATCAAATACAACAGTTGAGCGACCTTGCTAGAACCACGGAACTTGGGAGTGCCTAACCCCTTCTCCCGGGTTAACAGAATTCCTTACTCTGATTTCTGGTTCGCGACTGTAATACAGAGTCAAACCCTTTCCGCGATTCGGGATTCAAACCGGTGAATTGGGACACCATAAATCTCCCAAGTGGCGACTTTGAATCTTTAATAAATGAATCCCGTTTCGATTGTCCTTTAATTGGAAAAATGCCTTTACGCCTTTGCGGGTGTAGTGTTAAAAGGAGGTGTGACATAATTCACCAATATATGGTTATTTCTTCAATTCTGTGTTTAATTGCTTAATTGTCTGGCCAACAGTTAGGTTTTATTTACTATCTATGCTATGTTTGGGAAAGCCATGTTTAGATTAGAGAATAATTGAAGAGAGCATGATCTTAACCCTTAGGGGGAGCGGATTTGTAGTTAGGATAAGAATATACCTAGTCACCGTACTTATTTAAATATCATAATCTTAATGCATTCTTAATAGATAGATTTCATAGGAATATAGGCGTTAATCTATTGAGAATATGTGAATAGTACTTCGGGAGAAGGCTATGAGAGCATTTATTGATTAATTAACAACCGCGGCTGAATTATATAAAAGGGAGAATTAATTAGAACACAATACGAATGGTGAATCGATCACAACCCTGGAATATTTGTCTCTACTGAATACACAAAAATCAATTCGTTACTTGATAATTTAGTATTACTTAGAATCGTAGTATAATATAGTCATATTATTGGACTTAGATTTTGGCTGGACTGAATAACAATTTTAGTAATTCTGTGAGTAGTTTACACAAGTCTCTGTGAGTTCGACACTCAACTTATCATTATATTACTTTTTGACCACGTATACTTGCGTGTGCGTTTGGGAGAAACAAGTTTTTGGCGTCGTTGTCGGGACTTGAATATTAACTACTTGCTAGTTTTTGCTTTAATTGCTTATTTTGTCTAGTCTAATGTTACTTGATTGTTGCTTAGATCTCAGGAACTTTGAATGAATGCGTAGGGTCAGAAGCCAGGATAGACTTCAAGGCTTTGATCATGAACCTGAGAGAACGTTTCACAGGAGGTTGAGGGAAGCACGGGACACGAATAATATTCGGGCACTTGTTCAACTTCCTGTGAACATGGCAGAGGAGCAACCTATGGCTGTTCAGGAGGTGGCAATGCCCAGCATTGCTAATGTCACCTCCAGTATCGTGAAGCCCAGGATCACTGGGCATTTTGAGCTAAAACAGAGCATAATCCAGTTACTTCATGGGAACGGGCAATTTATGGGTCTTCCACATGAGGATCTGCAGCAGCACATTCTGAACTTCGTGGACATTAGTGATACTTATATCACTAATGGTGTCACTCCAGATTATGTGAGGCTCACACTTTTTCCAGTCTCTCTATTGGGTGAGGCTAAGCGATGGCTAAATACAGAACCAGCTAACTCCATTACAACATGGAATGATTTGGCAAGAAAATTTCTAGCAAGGTTCTTTCATTCAGGCAAAACTGCAAAGATCAAAAGTGAAATAGTGGCCTTCAAACAGAAAGCAGGTGAATCTTTATACTCATCTTGGGAAAGGTTCAAGGGGCTACTCAGAGACTGTCCTCATCACAATCAAACGAATGAAGTGTTAGCTCTCACATTCATAGAAGGACTACATTCTGAAACAAAGATCGTGATAGATGCTGAATCTAGGGTCAGGTGTTAGAGAAAAGCTTTGACAAGATATATGCATTATTGAACAAATTCTCCAAGAGAAATCTGGATTGGCAAGGATGGGCAGGCACACAGTGCAAAAGTCTGCAGGGGTTCTTGAGTTAGATATCGTCTCAGCATTTTCAGCGCAGATTGCTACACTAGCCAATCAAGTAAACCAGATGAATTTGAGTATCAACAAGCAGCAAACACAACCGGTACAACAGGTTCAGGCTTTTTGTGAAATATGTTGAGAAGGACACATGAGAGACATATGCCCCGCAAACCCAGAGTCTGTCTACTTTGTGGGTAATTCAAACAGGGGCCAAACAAACCAATATGGGAACACTTAAAATCCCAACTAGAGGAACTACCCAAACTTCTCTTAGGGTGAAAACCAGGGCACTCAAAATCAATACAGGCCTCAAGCACCTCAACGGCAATATAAACCACCTCAGGTTGAACAACAAGCGAATCCTACAAGTCACCTTGAAGACATGTTAAAAAAGGTGATGGCTGAACAGCAATCGCTCTCTCAGAAAGTGATGGCTGAACAACAAGCCCTCGCCAGAATAGTGAGAAATTTGGAGTGTCAGATGGGACAACTTGCTAGTGCTCAAAATACTAGACCAGCGGGAGCTCTTCTAAGTAACACCGAAGCCAATCCTAGGGCGACCCTTAATGCTGTGTCGTTAAGGAATGGGAGACAACTAGAGGAAGTTCTATCTAAAAAGAGGAAACAAGTTACTTTTAATGAGATTTCAGCCACTGTAAAATCAATATCAGAGAAAGCCAAGTAGCCAGAGAAGACGGCTGGAGAGGCGGTGGCTGAGCAATCCCCACAATCGGTTGTAAGGCCACCACCTCCATTCCCTCAAAGACTGCAAAAACTTTGAGATCATGCCGCATATAAAAAGTTTCTTGATATATTGAAGCAGGTACAAATTAATATTCCATTGGTTGACATCTTACACGAAGTACCCAAATATGCAAAGTACATCAAGGACATTGTGGCGAATAAAAGGAGGCTGATCGAGTTCGAGACTGTGGCACTCACTGAGGAGTGCAGTTCCAGAATTCAAGGCAAGTTACCTCAGAAATTGAAGGATCCAAGTAGTTTCACTATCCAAATCACGATTGGTAAACATGTTGTTGGGCGAGCTCTATGTGACCTTGGAGCAAGAATCAATTTGATGTCGCTATCTATATTCAGAAAGTTGGGGTTGGGTGAACCACGCCCAACCACAGTTATCTTACAGTTATCTGACCGCTCCCTTGCTCATCCTGAGGGAGTAATTGAAGATGTGCTTGTCCAAATGGGGTCATTTATATTCCCAGCTGATCTCATCATCCTAGATTATGAGCCTGATCAGGAAGTCCCATTTATTTTGGGGCGTCCATTCTTAGACACGGGCCGAGTTATTATTGATGTTTGTGAAGGAAAGATGACGATGAGAGTGGGTGATCGAGTGGAGGTCTTCAATGTTTATAGAGCACTCAAGTTACCAGCCCACTATGAAGAGTTGTCCATGATCTCTGTGGTAGAAGGTGATGCCACGTCGTTAGTACCCTATATGAGCCCTACAGATCTTGTTGAATGTGTATTGATTCGGGACGTAGAAAATCGTGAAGATGAAAGGATGGGAGAAATTTAGCAACTGCTGGATATGTCCTGTTATTATGAACATAGGGTTAGAAAATTTGAAGAATTGGATAGGCCTGTCACTCTGACCCTCCCCAAGCTATCTATTGAAGAGGCTCCGAAGCTAGAACTCAAGCCACTTCCAGTGCATCTACACTATGCTTATTTGGGGAACTCAGAGACACTACCCGTGATTATTTCATCCAGCTTGACCAGCACTCAAGAAGAAAAATTGCTCAGAGTCCTCTGTGAGCATAAAAGGGCCATTGGGTGGACTATAGCTGACATCAAGGGAATTAGTCCATAGTTTTGCATGCATAAAATCTTTCTAGAGGACGGACACCGCCCTAGTGTAGAGTAGCAAAGGAGATTAAATCCCATTATGAAGGAGGTGGTGAAAAAGGAAGTAAGCAAGTTGCTCAATGCAGGTATCATTTTTCCTATTTCTGATAGCAACTGGGTAAGCCCGGTTCAATGTGTGCCTAAAAAGGGAGGAATGACTGTAGTTGAGAACGAGAAGAATGAGGTAATCCCCACTAGCACTGTTACGGGCTGGAGAGCCTGCATTGATTATAGAAAGCTCAATAAGGCAACTCACAAAGATCACTTCACATTCATCGATCAAATGCTAGACATGTTAGCCGGGCATGAATATTACTGCTTCCTTGATGGTTATTCAGGATACAATTAGATCGTCATATGCCCAGAGGACTAGGAGAAGACTACTTTTACTTGTCCTTATGACATATTTGCCTTCAAGCAAATGCCATTTGGTCTTTGTAATGCACCAGCCACTTTCCAGAGATGCATGATGGCTATTTTTACCGACATGATGAAAAGATTCGTGGAAGTGTTTATGGATGATTTTTTAGTTTTTGGGTCTTCTTATGATGATTGCTTGAGGAATTTAAGCAAGGTGCTGGCCTATTGAGAAGAAACAAATCTGGTACTAAATTGGAAAAAGTGCCATTTTATGGTACACAAGGGCATAGTGTTGGGTCACAGAGTATCTAGGAGCGGCATTGAAGTTGATAAAGCAAAGGTGGAGGCGGTTGCAAAATTACCTCCACCTATCTCAATGAAGGGTGTCCGGAGTTTCTTGGGACACGCGGGTTTCTATCAGTGCTTTATTAAAGATTTTTCAAAAATTGCCACTCCCTTGTGCAGGATGCTTGAAAAAGATGTCTCTTTCAATTTTGATGATTCTTGCCTCATCTCATTTGAGGAACTTAAAAAGAAGTTGGTGACTGCCCCCATTATTATGGCACCTAATTGGTCTCTACCATTTAACTTATGTATGATGCGAGTGACCTTGGTATTGGGGTAGTGCTAGGCTAGAGGAAGGACAAGATGTTTTATTCCATCTACTATGTGAGTAAGACTCTTGATGATGCACAGCAGAATTACACCACCACTGAGAAGGAGCTATTAGCTGTTGTGTGGGCCTTTGAGAAATTCCAGGCATACTTGGTGGGAACAAAAGTCATAGTTCATACGGACCATGCAGCAATCAGGTATTTGTTTACAAAAAAGGAATCCAAAGCTTATTTGATGCGCTGGGTTTTGTTGCTGTAGGAATTTGATGTTGCAATACGAGATCGAAAGGGGACAGAGAACCAAGTAGCTGATCATCTATCACGGTTGGAAAATCATGATCACGTGGAAGAGGGTGACCAAATTAAAGAAGTGTTCCCTGATGAGCAACTTTTTGCTATAACCCAAGACTCTACCCCAGGGTATGCAGACTATGTGAATTATCTTGTGAGTGGAGTACTCCCTCCCGAAATCCAATCTGAAGCTAGAAAGTGGTTCTTACATGATGTGAACTTCTATTACTGGGATGAGCCCTATTTGTTCAAGCAATGTGCTGATCAGTTGATGAGGAGATGCATTCCTTAAAAAGAGGTGGAATTAGTGTTGTATGATTGTCACACATCACCTTATGGAGGCCATCATAGAGGAGATAGAACAGCTGTAAAGGTGTTACAATCCGGTCTCTTTTGGCCAACCTTATTCAAGGATGTGCATGCATCCATTAAGAAGTGTGACCAATGTCAGAGAACGGGAACAATCACAAGGAAGCATTAGATGCCTTTGTATAATTTTCTAAAAGTTGATCTTTTTGATGTGTGGGGGATAGATTTTATGGGGCCATTTCCACCGTCCAGAGGAAACAAATACATTTTTCTAGTTGTTGACTACGTGTCAAAATGGGTGGAGGCAACTGCTTTTCCAAACAATGATGCCATGGTGGTAGCTGATTTTGTAAAAAAGAACATATTCTCGATATTTGGGACTCCACGGGCCTTAATCAGTGATGAAGGGACTCATTTTTGCAATCCATTATTGAATAACCTTCTTGATAAATATGGAGTTCGCCACAAGGTTGCTACAGCATATCATCCGCAGACAAGTGGGCAAGCTGAGGTGTCAAACCAAGAAATCAAGCAAATATTAGAGAAGGTGGTAAGTGTGAATATGAAGGATTGGGCTGCAAAGTTGGATGATGCCTTATGGGCATATAGGACTGCATATAAAACACCAATTAGAGCGGCCCCTTATAAGCTGGTTTATGGGAAGGCCTGCCACTTGCCCGTTGAGCTCGAACACAAAGCATATTGGGCCATTAAGAAGATGAACATGGACCTTGAAGCCGCAGGTGAGAAAAGACTTATGCAGTTGAATGAGTTAGACGAGTTCAGGTTGCACTCTTATGAAAATGCCAAGCTATATAAAGAAAAGACTAAACGATGGCATGACAATCATATCAACCCACGTCACTTTGAGCCAGGCCAACAGGTATTATCATTCAATTATAGACTGCGATTGTTCCCTGGGAAGCTAAAGTCGAGATGGTCAAGTCCTTTTGAGGTGGTGAGAGTCACCCCTTATGGTGCAATCGAGCTATGAGCTTTAAATGGTGAGAGGACATTCTTGGTGAATGGTCATAGAGTCAAGCATTACTGGGGAGGAATGATTGATCATGAAAAGACCAAGGTTGTACTCGCTAATGAGTAAGCGAGATTCTGCGTCGTATCACGAGTTAAGTCAGGCGCTGTGTTGGAGGCAACCCAACATGTATATCTTTTAGTTATTGATTTTTTTTATTGTCAAGTTTAGTGTTGTTTTTGTTTTACAGAGTAGGGGAAGTCTGAGTACCCAAAGTTGAAGCTGAGGAGCATGTTTGAGCTTAAGTGTGGGGTCGTCCCGACCCTTAATATTGAGGATCATGTCCGAGCTAGGTCCGAGAGCGTCTCAGGGAGCATTTCTCACCCTTGCTTTAATATTTCTCTATGATCATGCATCGAGGACTATGCAAATATAAGTGTGGGGTGGGAAAACTACTTTCTGAAGTGTAATTGTATAAAATTATTTTCTTTTTTAGTTTTTCTTTTAGAACTCGTAGTAGATATAATCTAGGTTTATAAAAAAATGAAAACTGAAAAAAATGTGAAAAAGTTCAGACTTTTCTCGACGATGGATCTTGTGGACAATTTTTTTGAGGCATAAAAGTCTGATTTAAAAACACCAAAAAGATTTTTGTTTTTTTTTTTTTTTGAATAGCTAGTTAGTATTCTTTGGTTTTTCTTTAGGCACCACTTCTTTTCCAAGGATGTAGCTCAAACCGGGCATTTTAATTTCTTTTTAGGAGTAGTTTAGGAAGAAACTGAGTCGTTCTGAGATACTCATTAACATGATTGATGCTGGCACATTAGGCTATGACATACATTATGTTTTCCCGTGTACTTGCTTTGAATTGTGAAGCCTAAGTAAAGTAAATAGCCTATTTTGTGACGTCTTTTCTCAGTTGTTTGACTTGTATGCCACATAATGCAAGGTTGTTTAAAGTTCTCAATTATGCGCGCTTTTTTGACTTGAGAGTTGAACAGAACCGTCTTGATTGAGTCATGTGCAATGTGTGTGTGAGGATTTGTGATTTTTTGTGCTATCCTGTATAGTCTAGAACTTGCCCCGTGTGTTAATTGAAGCGAAATTGTAAGTTGTGTTAATCTAGGAGATGACGTGGGCATTTTCTTGCTTGATCATGGATGTGCTTGTCACATAAAAATAAAATTTTCCGTTGCTAGCCCCTTTGATCTTATAGACCTTTCTTTGGCACCCACATTACAAGCCATACCCTTATTTTGTTCTTAATTTGATATTGATTGAACTTGTACCTCCTAAGGCACTTAGTCGCTAAAAGAAGTAAGGATAGATACTGAGGAGCATCTTTTGAGTGGAACCATGGAAGGGCCCGTTGGTGCACTAAAGTTTAAATTGAAGGTCACTAGAGTGTGCGGAGAAAAAAAAAAAGAAAAATGATAGTGAATGTATATAGAAAAAAATAAACACCTCAATTATTATTGATTTGTGCTAGTGAAAAATAGAGAAGTGCTTAATTGAAAAGAGGGCTATGTTGTATGTGGCATGTGGGTTGGTTGAGAAGAATATGAGATTGAATTGTAAATGTAGTATATTAAAGTACTTAGGTGGGTGAGTCACTATTTCTAAATATATCCTACCCGTCCCTTAGCCCACACTACAACTTAACAGTCCTAATTGATCCTAGATTGGCTAGCTTAAATTCGTAGAGATATACACTACGGGCAATCTTATAGTATGACCACGGGATGCATATGAATTCTTTGTGAGAGTGAGTGAATTTTGTTCAATTGTGTGATGTCCTTAAATAATATTCAAATGTATATTTGAATATGTGGACCAATTTATACTCATTCTTTTAATTGTTGGTAAGGGCACATGATCTCATGAATGATTGGTAATGTTGTAAACTTTCTTGTTGGGTAAGTGTATGAATTGAGGGTGCTTAGTGGTTGCAATTCGATTGTTGAGGTTGGGCAGTGACGAATAGGTTGTTGGAATTTATTGAATTGAAATACTTTACTTGGGTATGCTTAAACGGGGAAGAATGTGAAATTTTGTGTGTTGATGATAGTGTGCCGATATTGATTATAGTCTAGGGTATAGTGTGTGGGTAAAAGTTAAAGTACTCCTCTATAATTGATACTTGTACGTAGTTGGGGGGTTTATTAGATTGTCCAATTGCTTGAGGACGATCAACGTTTAAGTGTGGGGTATTGATGATAGGTGATAATAGGTAAATTAGACTATATTTAGGCCCTAAAGAACCACATTTTTGTATAGCTTTTATGGTAAAAAGTGATAACAAAATGCTCTGATTAGTGATTTTCATGCTTTGCAGGCTATATCCAATAAAAGAAGTCTATGGAGTACTTTTGGGATCAATTACGGAGAAAAGGAGGCCAATCATACAATATCCACAAAGTGCACCAAGCGAAGGGACAAAACCAGAACTGAAGCTGGTATGCCGCTGTCCGGGCGTAACCGTGGTAGGACAGCGGAAGAACTATGCTGCAGATTCTAAAGGCCACTCTGGCCACGGTCCTAGCGTAACCGCGGTAGGACCGCGGCAGGACGCATAAACTTCAGGGACCAAAGTGCAAAACACGGGATTTTAAGCCCTAAACCCTATATTAAACGAAGGAAGCCGGACAAGAAGGAGAATGAAAGCCATTATGGAGTAAAAACACACACGGGATCGTGAGGAAGTGGAGAATTCTCAGTTTTCTTCATCTTTTTCAAGTATTTTCAATTGATTCAACAATCATGCAATTGTTTGATTACATCATGAGTGGCTAAACACCCATTGTTCTGGGGTTGTGAGTTAGCCATGAATATTGTTGTTTGATATTAGCTTGACCTTGATTATAATTCACCAATATATGGTTATTTCTTCAATTCTGTGTTTAATTGCTTAATTGTCTGGCTAATAGTTAGATTCTATTTACTATCTACGCTATGCTTGGGAAAGCCATGTTTAGATTAGAGAAGAATTGAAGAGAGCGTGATTTTAACCCTTAGGGGGAGCGGATTTGTGGTTAGGATAGTAATATACCTAGTCACCGTGGTTAATTAAATATTGTAATCTTGATGCGTTCTTAATGGATTGATTTCAAAGGAATATAGGCGTTAATCTATTGAGAATAGGTGAGTAATACTTCGGGAGAAGGCTATAAGAGCATTTATCGATTAATTAGTAACCATGGGTGAATTATATGAAAGGGAGAGTTAATTGGAACACAATACGAATGGTGAATCGATCACAACCCTGGAATATTTGTCTCTACTGAATACATAACAATCAATTCGTTACTTGATAATTTAGTATTATTTAGAATCGTAGTATAGTACAATCATATTATTGGACTTTGATTGTAGCTGGACTGAATAACAATTTTAGTAATTCTGTGAGTAGTTTACACAAATCTCTGTGAGTTTGACACTCAACTTATCATTATATTACTTTTCGACCACGTATACTTGCGTGTGCGTTTGGGAGCAACAAGTTTTTGGCGTCGTTGCCGGGGACTTGAATATTAACTACTTGCTAGTTTTTGCTTTAATTGCTTATTTTGTCTAGTCTAACGTTACTTGATGGTTGCTCAGATCTCAGGAACTTTGATTGAATGCGTAGGGTCAGAAGCCAGGACAGACTTCAAGGCTTTGATCCTGAACCTGAGAGAACATTTCACATGAGATTGAGGGAAGCAAGGGACACGAATAATATTCAGGAACTTGTTCAACTTCCTGCGAGTAGTTTACACAAGTCTCTGTGGTTTTGACACTCAACTTATCATTATATTACTTGTCGAACATGTATACTTGCGTGTGCGTTTGGGAGCAACAACGATGCAGTACCAGAATATGCAGAGAAAGTGCAGAGTGCAGTATCAGTACAACAATAACATGAACCTGTGCGGAGAAAGTACAACCGACCCCATGTACTGGTAAGTGCCGAGCGCAACCTCGACAAAGTAGTGATGAGGCTAGGACACGACAATAACATGAACCTGTACGGTTAAATCATACACGAGAGAATAATTTGAAGTTAAACAGATAATAACGAGAAGGGGGAAAACATGCTGAGTTGAACATCAAATCCTGAAATAGTACAGTAAAGAGACGCAGAAAATAGCATGCTTTTACACTAATAACATAGCAAACCAGTGCACGGCGTCACTCTTCGTGCTTTTACTCTCGTCCTTACCACAAGAAACAATATAAACGGCACGGTATCACCCTTCGTGCATTAACTCTCTCATAACATGACACGGCATCACCCTTCGTGCATTATCACTCTCAGAATACGGCACGGCATCACCCTTTGTGCATTATCACTCACTCACAATACATTGCACAGCATCACCCTTCGTGCTTTACACTTTTCCTCACCCAAACAAACAAAAGAATAACAACCCAGCAAGGGAATCATCAATAACCAACCTCGTTTCAATATTTAACTTCACAATATAAATCTCAACTTGAGTCCATACTCAACCAATATCCAATTCTGGGAAAACATGATAAGATTTGTTTAACATGAAGAGTAACCAGTTTAAGCATGAACAGTACAAATAAAGAATACGACAGTCACAAGTATAAGGCTCACTCGCATGTTATGACCCAACGACAACGTATAGGTACTCGTCACCTTACCTATATGCCGTACTCAACAATCAATCACATAGCAAATAAGGCAACAACACCTAATCCTTCAAGCTAAGGTTAGCCACAATACTCGCCTCGATTATACGGCCGAACTTAAGCCTCAATCACCACCTTTCCTCTAGTTTCCACCTCCGAACCACTCGTGTCTAGTCATAATTGCATCAATAACATCAATTACTACTAAATAAATTAATTCCAATTGCAAAACTATAGGTTTATTAACAATTCCCCAAAAAGTCAAAAATCGATCCCGGGGCCCCTTGGCCAAAACTCTAGGTTCAGACCAAAACACGTTCACCCATTCACCCACGAGCCCAAATATGTAATTAGTTTTGAAATTCGATCCCAAATCAAGGTCTAAATATCCCAAATTTGCAAAATCCCCAATTTTCCCAAAACTCCTAATTCTACCATGAAAGAACAAGATTTAGGACCAAAAATCTAATGGGTGTTGTTGGAAATTGAAGAAAATGAGTTGAATAACACAAACCTATGAACTGGTGTTTAAATCCCTCTACAAAATCGCCCTTAGGTTGAGTTTTAATGAAAGAGTTGTGATTTTTTTGATAAATCCCTTGCTGGTTATGTTTTTAAAAAGATTGGATAGGCCTTCTTCGCGTTCGCGAGAAGCCTGTCGCATTTGCGATGCCTAGCAGCCAAGGGCCTTCATGTTCTCCAGATACCTGTCGCGTTCGCGAACTCATTCTCTCCCCATCCTACGCGTTCGCGAGCCTAGTGTCATGTGTGCGATGAGAAACTTTCCCTTCCCCCAGGTCCCATGGTTTGCTTGTGGTAGACGGGTCGCGTTCGCGAAGAAGAAGTTTTCCCCTGCCCCTCTTTACCTTTCGCGTTCACGAGACAACCCATGCGAACGTGAAGAAGAGCATATCAAAATAACTACTACAACAAAAATACAAGATTTTTCTAAGTCTAAAACATCCCATAGCCTATCCGAATCTCACTCGAGCCTCGGGGCTCCAAACCAAACATGCACACAAGTCTTAAAAAGTCATACGAACTTACTCGCGTGATCAAACCACCAAAATAACACATAGAACTACGAATTTAGTATCAAATTGCATGAAATATTCAAGAAAGTTCAAAAGTTCTATTTTCTCAACCAAAGGTCCGAATCATATCAAATCAGTCTCGTTTCTCACCAAATTTCACAAATAAGGTATAAATATCATAATGGATCTGTACCGGGATCTGAAATCACAATACGGACCTGGTATCAACAAAATTAATTATTAAACAAATTCTTAAAACCTTTATATTTCCAGTTTAACAATTTTCATCAAAAATTCATTTCTCGGGCTAGGGACCTCGAAATTCGATTCTAGGAATATGCCCAGACCCCATATTTTTCAACAGACCATACGGGACCATCAAAATATGGGTCCGGGTCCATTTACTCAAAAGGCTTTCTAGACTGCGCATGCAAATCTAGGAGAAAGAAAATAAGATTTGGAAGGCCTCGGAACCCCTAATTGGATTCTAAAACACGAGATGACCTTTTGGACATCAAATATTTTCCACATCTTATGAGTCATATGTGTTTGACTCAAAATTTATTGAATACTTTTCGAGCAAATCAATCAATGTAAATAAAGGGATAAATCATAGCCAATCATAATTAATACCAAATCAAAAGATAGAGGAGTAAAACGAAAGATTTAATAGAAATAATAATCGGGAGATTTTATTCATCATCAAAATTTATCCTTCCTCCCCTTGGAGAGGTCCAGGAAATTAAAATTTAGTTGTCTTCTTCGAGAACTGTTGAATGTGAAGAATCTCCCTTTTTTTCTCCCTTTGGTCTCCCTTACCTCTTTCGGAGTCTCTCTCTCTAGATGTTCTTGTGCTGGTGGATGATAGAGAATGATGGAGAAGCGCCCCCCCCCCTCCCCTTTTCGGGTCTTCTGCGCTCCATTTATAGTCGAAGATGTATTATTCATCACATCTTATCTCGGCCGGGTCGAGGGGGTGATTTCCCTTCATGGAGGGGTCTTGACCTCGACGCTTGTTCCGTAACTAGTGCGGATCGGACGAGGTCGAGTTCATTAGCTGCCGCATCAGGGTAATTGGGACGGGGTCATTACCACCATGGTCAAGTGGTTAGATTTTAATTAATACAGTTAGTCCCTCCGTCTGTCAGGGTTGTATCCTACCGATCTCGACGGACGGATCATGTTTTCGACGTAATCATATTGAGGGTCCGATATGCATATTATTCCTTAGTCATGCCATGAGTTTTCGGAACAGCCCGGAGGGGTTTTTCTAATACCCTTGTACTGTTGCGATGGTATCGAAGCTAAAATGATAGTTGATAAATGGAGCGTCACTTCGTGCAAGTAGTCATAATGGCACATGTTCCCGAGAAGATGAATCGTTTTACGCCTTGTCAGATCCTAGTGGCGATTGTTGGTTTTAGCGCTCAGAGAATTCGTGTCCTATAAATTGGATGACCCTTATCATTTTTCTCTCACATTTATTTGCTTGTCTTCGAGAGGATTTTCAGGATATCTCTCTTTTGGTCAATCTGGGCTTTTTGTTTGCCTCTTCTCTCGCAACCTTCTTTTAATCTTTCTATCTCTCCGATAGAGTCCTCTTTTTCTAGGTTAACGATGGCGGGAACTTCCTCTCATGATATTCTTCCGCTATCCCACCGGCGACTAAGGATCACGCTCCGACGGACGGGGATTCTGACCCGATGGAAAGCGAGGAGGTCCCTTTAGTAAAGGAAATCTTATTCTGCTTGGGGAAGGTAGTGGAAGACTTCAGTGTCGATGGGGGTATGGAGCATGTAGATATTAAACCCCTTACGGGGGATATCGGAATAAAGGATTTGAGGGAGCGATGGGGCATTCCCAGTTACATCGAGATGGTACTGGCCACAAAGGACGAAAGGGTCCAGATAGACCGTCCTGGGTTTTGCTCGTTCTACGCTTATCCCTTCCTTATCGGGTACACTCTTCTGCTTTCAATGTTGGTGGTCGAATTATGTCGCTATTATGAGGTGTGCCCTACACAAATTTCTCCTTATTTGTACAAGCTTTTCCTTATGTTTATCAAGTACACGGAGCTGGTCGGTCGTGAGGTCACTTTGAGGCACGTGCTCAGCCTATTTGCTCCTCAAAGGATTCGTGACACTATGATCCACGAGCTTCCTCATGGGTCGAAGGTTTGGTGGTCAAGATGGAAGATAGGACTAACCGTCGTTTCTTTGATAATTTTTTCTATGTGCGAATCGAGCACCTCGTGGCGCAGTCGTCTGGGTTTCCGGTAGTGTGGAATTTTTCCCATAAGTCTTCGCTATTGGCTAACAGAGTCTGTTTCGGTCTACTCCTCCCTATATCTTGTGTTGCATATACTGATTTATCTTAATGCTTTGTAGCCTAGAAGTTACCACCGCCTCCTTTGGAGGGGATTCGGGAATGGGTCGAGGCCATCCTTCCCCATACAGCGGGAGTTCGTACGTGGGCGATATTTCATCTGAGATTCGGACGTAGGCCCCTTACAGATGAGATAACGTCCTTACTTTCTGACCTTTTTTTTGTATCGATCTTACTTTTCGATCCTTGTTTGTTGTCATTAGGCAGGGTTCGCAGAGTCAGGGCCCTCAATTCACGTTTTGTCGATCGGCCGTATCCGTTCGTATCAGTGCGGTACTTGCATCTCGTCCTTCATCGAAGGCAGCATCGGTGGAATCAGTGGCCTTTACCACTCCCACCAAGACTATATCTCGGGATGAGGGCCCATCTGGTGCCGTCTGTCCTCAAGCTGACTCCTCGTCTACAGGGGAGGAAGAAGGGCCGTTGAAGAGGCAGAGATTAGGTTTCAAGATGGCTTCCCTGTCAGTGATCAACTTGGATTCTCCCCCGACAAACCCAGAGGAAGGGGTTGCTACAGCGTCTACCGCCGAAGGGGAGCGGATGGTTGGAGTTGCTCCCATTAGCCAAGGCTAGGAGGACTCTGCTATTACTACAGCCCGATCGGGAGTTCCCACAGCGGATGTCGCAGAACATCTCGTTGTGGTCGAGGATCGGTCCCCTAACGCTGCCATCGCGACCTTGAGTATGCCGCTATTATCTTTGTCAAGTCGTGATGTACCTTCGGCAGCGGAGAGGGGGAAGGGCATAATGGTTGATGAATATGAGTCTGAGTCTGACTTGGAACCTGATGACGTTCGGATGTTCGGGGAGGGCATTACCCACTCGTTGGTCAATGTAGGGGGGTCGGCCTGCCTCGTTGAGATTCCTGCCGACGTGAAATTATTGACTCATGGGGTCAGCCTGGTACCACAATTTAGCCTTCTGTGCTCTGAGGCCGAGAACGAGTCCCTGAGGAGTGTTTCAGATGTCGAAGTGATGGACGAGGTGGCAGTGATAGGCTTACGGGTATGTTATATCAGAATTTAGTTTATTTTTCCTTTATTGCGGAGTGGGCATAAGTTTGACTATTCTTCTTGTTTGGCAGACGTACATGTTGGAGGTAGAGAATATTCGTAGGGCTAATGTCCAGTCGAGGATCTTTTTGCAGATGCTGGGAAAATACCGTCATTATCGGGATAGGTGTCGCGAGTTGCATGAGCGGTTAAGAAATGATCCCCACAATCGGGAATTGGGCATAGAGTTGGAGAGGAAGGACCGTGAACTAGTGCAAGTGCTCCGCGAGAGGAGTGAGCTCAAAGAGCAAATCCATCTAAAGGACGAGGAACTCGAGGTGGGAAGAGGGGTCGCCGCGGAATGTGAACATCTTCAGGGCAAGTTGCGAGCACTATAGTTGGAAATGGTGCAGAGTCAAGCCAGAGCTACGGAGGTAGAATCTGAATGGAGAGTGAAGCTGGCTGTAATAGAAGGTAAGGTCGCCGATTTGGAGCGTATGGAGAGGGATGCTTCAACGAGGGCGGCGGCCTTCGAGGCGGCGGTTCGTGTTAATGAGTCCAAGCGAGAGTCGGAGAGGGCTACTGCGGCCCTTAGAGAGGCGAGGCTTGAGGAGCGAATCGGTGAGATTGATCAGGAGGCCCGGGACTTGTCGGATCAGGTTGCGGCCTTGGAGGAGGAGAATCAGCGATTGAGGGACCTAGACGGACCATCCCATGTTGCTGTTCCCTACCAGGCTCATGAACTCTAGGTTAACGCCGAGGCTCAACGTGAAATTTTTAAGAACTTGTTAGACCCGGGCACCGAGTCTGAGGCGTCTTTCGAGGAGGCACGCCAGAAAGCTCGTGAGGCTCGGGCCAACTGTGGATATGATATGGTGACACCCGAAGTTGATGGTGGTGCAAGTGGCAATGATGATGGTCCTTATGGAGGTGATGATGGCGACGGCGGTATTGGCACCAAGTGAGAGAGACTCCTGTTTCGTTGTTTGTTTTGGTCTGTTTTCTTTTGTTACGCCGATGGGCGTTTGTTTGTTCCTTGTTTTCTTCTTCTTAGATTTTTTTCTTTTTCGGCTGGTTCGGACCGGATGTAAGCGGCAATGGTCCGCATATCTGATTCCATTAATAAAGAATTCTTTCTTTCTATTTGCCTTGCATTTCAGTTCTTTATCGGTTTGTGATTTGGTTGCGGGGGGTGAAACTCGTCTTAGTTCGAGCGAGGTCGAACCATAATACTCTGATGATGAAGGCACTTAGCCTGAGTCCCAGTTCGAATGAGGTCAAACTATAATACTCCGATGGCGAAGGCACTTAGTCTGAGTCGCAGTTCGAGCGAGGTCGAACTGTAATACTTTGGTGGCGAAGGCACTTAGCCTGACTCACAGTTCTAACAAGGTCGAATTGTATTACTTTGATGGAGAAGGCACTTAGCCTAAGTCCCAGTTCGAGCGAGGTCGAACTGTAATGCTTTGGTGGCGAAGGCACTTAGCCTGAGTCCCAGTTCGAGCGAGGTCGAACTGTAATACTTTGATGGCGAAGGCACTTAGCCTGAGTCCCAGTTCGAGCGAGGTCGAACTGTAATGCTTTGGTGGTGAAGGCACTTAGCCTGATTCCCAGTTCGAGCGAGGTCGAACTGTAATAGATTGATGGCGAAGGCACTTAGCCTGAGTCCCAGTTCGAGTGAGGTCGAACTGTAATACTTTGATGGCGAAGGCACTTAGCCTGAGTCCCAGTTCGAGCAAGGTCGAACTGTAATGCTTTGGTGGCGAAGGCACTTAGCCTGAGTCCCAGTTCGAGCGAGTTCGAACCGTAATACTTTGATGGAGAAGGCACTTAGCCTGAGTCCCAGTTCGAGCGAGGTTGAACTGTAATGCTTTGGTGGCGAAGGTACTTAGACTGAGTCCCAGTTCGAGCGAGGTCGAACTGCAATGCTTTGGTGGCGAAGGCACTTAGCCTGAGTCCCAGTTCGAGCGAGGTCAAACTGTAATGATTTGGTGGCGAAGGCACTTAGCTTGAGTCCTAGTTTGAGCGAGGTCGAACTGTAATACTTTGATGGCGAAGGCACTTAGCCTGAGTCCCAGTTCGAGCGAGGTCGAACTGTAATGCTTTGGTGGCGAAGGCACTTAGCCTGAGTCCCAGTTCGAGCGAGGTCGAACTGTAATGCTTTGGTGGTGAAGGCACTTAGCTTGAGTCCCAGTTTGAGTGAGGTCGAACTGTAATACTATTATGGCGAAGGCACTTAGCCTGAGTCCCAGTTCGAGCGAGGTTGAACTGTAATGCTTTGGTGGCGAAGTCACTTAGCCTGAGTCCCAGTTCGAGTGAGGTCGAACTGTAATGCTTTGGTGGCGAAGGCACTTAGCCTGAGTCCCAGTTCGAATGAGGTCAAACTGTAATGCTTTGGTGACTAAGGCACTTAGCCTGAGTCCCAGTTCGAGCTAGGTCGAACTGTAATGCTTTGGTGGCGAAGACACTTAGCCTGAGTCCCATTTCGAGCGAGGTCGAACTGTATTACTTTGATGGCGAAGGCACTTAGTCTGAGTCCCAGTTCGAGAGAGGTCAAACTATAATACTTTGATGGTGAAGGAACTTAGCCAGATTCCCAGTTGGCACTTAGCCTGAGTCCCAGTTCGAGCGAGGTCGAACTGTAATGCTTTGGTAGCGAAGGCACTTAGCCTGAGTCCCAGTTCGAGCGAGGTCGAACTGTAATACTTTGATGGCGAAGGCACTTAGCCTGAGTCCTATTTCGAGTTTGGTCGAACTGTAATACTTTGATGGCGAAGGCACTTAGCCTGAGTCCCAGTTCGAGCGAGGTCGAACTGTAATACTTTGATGGCGAAGGCACTTAGCCTGAGTCCCAGTTCGAGCGAGGTCGAACTGTAATACTTTGATGGCAAAGGCACTTAGCCTGAGTCCCAGTTCTAGCGATTTCGAGTTGTAATGCTTTGGTGGCGGAGGCACTTAGCCTGAGTCCCAGTTCGAGCGAGGTCGAACTGTAATACTTTAATGGCGAAGGAATTTAGCCTGAGTCCCAATTCGAGTGAGGTCAAACTGTAATACTTTGATGGCAAAGTCGCTTAGCCTGAGTCCCAGTTCGAGCGAGGGCGAACTGTAATACTTTGATGGCGAAGGCATTTAGCCTGAGCCCTAGTTCGAGCGAGGTCGAACTGTAATGCTTTGGTGGCGAAGGCACTTAGCCTGCATCCCAGTTCGAGCGAGGTCGAACAATAATACTTTGACGGCAAAGGCACTTAGCCTGAGTCACAGTTCGAGCGAGGTCGAACTGTAATACTTTGATGGCGAAGGCACTTAGCCTAAGTCACAGTTCGAGCAAGGTCGAACTGTAATACTTTGATGGCGAAGGCACTTAGCCTGAGTCCCGATTCGAGTGAGGTCGTACTATATGATTATCTGTTTGACCGTGGCATTCAGGTTGTTTCAAGGTAATTTTTGATTCCTCGTTTGCAATGACTTTGCGCCGGCTGCCGACCTGACACGGTATGGAGGATGAGGGGGAGCCAAAACGGGGGGAGCTTCTCCATTGATTTTGGTTTGAGTCAGGTTACCTTCTTAGTGTCTCTTTTGCTTCGATCCGGGAAGAACTAAGTGTTTTCACTAGGAAATCCCCACAGATGGCGCCAAATTGTTTTACTCAAAAATTGTTGAATATTTTTCGAGCAAATTAATCAATGTAGATGAATGGGCAAATCATAGTTAATCATAATTAATATCGGATTGAAAGACAGAGGATTAAAACGGAAGATTTAATAGAAATAATTATTGGGAGATTTTATTCATCATCGAAATTTATCCTGCCTCCCCTTGGAGAGGTCCGGGAAATTACAATTTAGTTGTCTTCTTCGAGAACTGTTGAATGTGAAGAATCTCCCTTTTCTTTCTCACTTTGGGCTCCCTCACCTCTTTCGGAGTTTCTCTCTCTAGATGTTCTTGTGCTGGTGGATGATAGAGAATGATGGAGAAGCCCCTCCCCCCCCCCCCCCCC